>JAVFWQ010000035.1:0-298098 GCA_032727855.1 Quercus ilex subsp. ballota
CAAATGCATGAAGATATGACATTCAATGCATGAAGGGTCCTACAAAGATTGAAAGAATTAGATCAAGGAGCAAAAGAGTAAAAGCTCAACCATAGGAACCCTTCCTCATCCAAACGGAACAATTTTTTGGAATGAGTGTCTCAAGAGAAATAAGATGAGGGTTGGAAGAATGAGAACCGGAGATGCACATAGTCAAGGAGTTAAGAGCATTAAACACTTTCTTTAACAACATGCAATTTTCACTCAAATCTGGTTTACCCCTTTTTAGCACAACTTCCAAGAAGCTCAAGTTTCTCTTTTCTTTTGATTCTTTTAAAAGCATGAAACTTAGAGCATTGAGGTCTTAGATGACCAAAGGCACCACAATGGTGACAAACAATGCGTTCAGGTCTACTAGGCATTTTGTGAATGGATCTAGCAACATGGTTTTTATTCTCTCTTCAACTTATGACATTGAGGTCTTATATGACCAATCACACCATAGTTGTGGCAAGTTGGAACAAATTTAGATCCATCCAAAGCCTTAGGTTGAGACCTAAATGGAGGTTTTGACTTAACAACTTTTCTCTCCACATTTTGATTTCTTTTATGTGGAGGAATGTACACGAATTTGTCCTTTGAGATAGAAAACACAATAGGCACAAAATCGGGTACCACAACATGATTGCAACATGCATTTTCATCCTTTTTAGCAATAGGTTTAGCAATCAAACACTTGTCGTGCATCTTAAGAGAATCATTTTCACATTTTAGCTCATCAACAAGTTTTTAGGACAAAACAAGTTTAGCATCCAAGTCCATATTCAAACATTCAAACTCTTTCAACTTTTCAAGAGAATTTTCAGCATGTTCCTTATATTTTTCAACCAATTTGTTGGATTCATTGAGCTTAGCAATCAAATCATCATTTTCACAAAATACCCTACTCAAGTCCTTATTAAACTTCTTAGCCATTTTCTTCAAGAGTTTGATGTTAGGAATATCAACAACATCCAAAGATTCATGTAACATAGTATCACAATCATGAGGATTATCACTCATTGAGGCTTTTTCAAAAATGCATGGCATGTTACATTCATCAACATCCAAAACATGCATAAAGGCATATAAAGCACTATCCATGGCAAATAAACACAAGGGGTCAAGGATCACACTTAGGTATTTAAACCATAACAAGTGTACCCACTCTGATACCAATTGAATGTTCAAATAGCGTATAAACCACTATGAACGTTTAGACCCCCAATTCAAAATTATCAATTCAAGCTTAATGTCAAACAATATATGTGTGGAAAATGAACACAAGCTAATGACAAAATTGATAAACAATCTAAACCAATTAAAATCACATCCACATCATAAATTAAATGGTAAAGATTAAGGGAAGAGAGATGCAAACACAAGGACAACTCAACGATGTGTTATCGAAGAGGAAACCGAAGCCCTCGGCGAAAAACCTCTCCACCGCCCTCCAAGCAGTCAATAATCCACTAGAAAATGTAGTTGGGATACATGAACAGTAATAGACCCTCCAAGCGTAATCTACCCAATATACCTAAGCCCTTCAAGCTTCTTGCTCCAACGAGGTTACGCCAAACCTTTGTCTTTTCTAGTTTACCGGATTCTGCTATAGCCCATAGCATTAACCAATAACCATTGGTCCCTTCCCAACTACTTCCCAAAGCACCAAAAAGCCTTCTCACAGATGTGGGTATGGTGAGAAAAAGATTTGACAAAGAACCTCTCAAGGATGTAACAATGGAAAGAGTGAGAGTAGAGGAATTTAAAGAGTCTCTATGTAAAGATTGTGGATGAGTCAATCTTGTTTTTCTCTAGGGTTTCTCTCTCAAAATTCTCTCTGGAAGCTCTTTACATTTTGTGTGTATAAGGGGTATTTATACTTGGGTGAGAAAGGAATGCAAAGAGTTAGTTTTTCCAAAACAGAACTGGATAGTGACTTTGCCTCGCGACTTGACTGAGTCGCGAGTTCAAGCCGGAAGCTAACTGAATGGCCAGTCTGGACATTTTGTCCTGTAGTGCTACAGTTGGCATGACAGTTCAGCTTCTCTGTATGCTTCACTCGTGTGCATCTTCTGGTGGCTTGCCAGTCGCGAGCCACCTACGAGATCTAGTCGCAAGTCCTTACTTCACTGCACATTCTTGAGCATTTCTTCACACTCTTTCACACACTACCCTTACATGATTCCCACCTAAATACAGGGTTTCTAAATGCTGAACTACAAGAAAATTTGGCATGGAATAAAGCCGACAAGATGGTTGATTAAATTCAACCTTACAACTGAACACAAACAAACAAAAACATGTTAAACAAAGCAAAGCATAAAACTAGACTGACTCAAAATAAAAGCAAAACACACAAGTTATGCAAAAACAAAAACACGAAAAAGAGAGAAGAAAGTGATAGAATCACTTAGAGCCCTTTTCCTTCCACACCTTGGAAGAACCTTTTGTTAGGATTAGTGCCCTTAAATCTCATGAGTAATATCATTCATTGCCTTTTCATAAGTGTAGGGATTTGATTCAGCCTCTTCTGAGATAGCTTCATAAGTTTCTCCCAAACCTATAAATTTTAAAGGAGGTCGAACAATTCTCCCACTATGACGAGGCACCTGTGTACTAGGCATCTCATGAGTAATATCTTATGGTGTATCTAATACAGCCACATCATCCCTAGTTTCATCCATTGGTTGTTCATTTACAGGTTCATTCATTTTAGCCAATACAACTCTACTTCTAGGAGTAAAATTATTCATATAGTCATTTTCCAAGAATTTTACATTTGTACTAACAAAAACTTTGTTATCCTTACGACTATAGAATAAATAACCCCTATTTTATTTTGGATAACCTACAAGCAAACACACTTCTGATTTTGGTTCCAATTTATTAGGCTTTCCTTTTAACACATGTACAGGACAACCCCAAATGTGGAGATATTTGATACTAGGCTTACGCCCACTCCACAATTCCATGGGTGTTTTGGGAACAGATTTTGATGGAACTAAATTCAAAATATGTATTACTATATTTAAGGCATAAGCCCAAAAAGAAGAAATTGGTAAAGTTGAGTAACTCATCATGGACCTAACCATTTCTAAAAGAGTTCTATTCCTTCTTTTCGCTACACCATTTTGTTGGGGAGTTCCAAGTGTAGTCAATTAGGATACAATCCCATTTTGAGTTAAATAATCCTTGAAATCCCCAAGAAGGTATTCACCACCACGATTAGATCGAATGGCTTTTATACGTTTACCTAATTGATTCTCAACTTCAGCCTTAAACTCTTTAAACTTTTCAAAGGCTTCGGACTTCCGTTTCATTAGGTACACATAACCATATCTTGAGTAATCATCAGTAAAAGTGATGAAGTACTCATAACCTCCTTTTGCTTGGGTTAACATAGGACCTCAAACATCTGTATGAACTAATTCAAACAATTCTTGGGTTCTTCTACCTTTTGCATTAAAAGGTCGTTTGGTCATTTTTCTCTCCAAACAAGACTCACAAACTGGAAATTCATCAAAGTCCAATGGCTCTAAGAGTCCATCTTTGATCAGTCTTTGAATTTTGTTTTGATAAATATAACCCAAATGCAAGTGCCAAAGATATGTGAAAGCTCGAAAACGTGTTGAAAAACACAAGAGCTGTTTAGACCCCCGATTAAAATTACGGCTCGATAGATTTTACACAACTTTAATATAAAGTACGGAATAGTGTAAAAGCGAGCGGATGAACAATATAGCTACTCTAATCCATAAACTAAACAACACAGCAGTATAATGGAATATAAAAGAGTAGGGAAGAGAGATGCAAACACAGAAAACACCAAGACGTGTTTTCGAAGAGGAAACCGAAGAACTCGGCGAAAAACCTCTCCGCCGCCCTCCAAGCGGAAATCGATCCACTAGACAATCAGTTGGGATACATGAGTAAGCAAGAGACCCTCCAAGCCTAATCTACCCGATGTACCTAAGCCCTCCAAGCTCCTACTCCAACAAGGCTTCTCGGAACCGTGTCTTGTCTTAGTTATCCGGATCCCGCAACAAGCTCCATGTTGCATCTGCCATTCCAGGCTTCTTCCAATGCTTCCCAGCAGCACCAAAACGTCACACAACACTCTCAAAAGGTGCGGTAAGTGTTTGGGCTATCAACCTCTCAATGGTGTGGAAAATGGAGAGGGAAGGGTTGAGGAGATACCACAAGCAAGCAAGTGTATAGAGAAAGGTGGGGATGACAATCTCTAATTGCAAATGTGTTTGGCTAGGGTTTTCTCTCTGAAGCACTCCTCAACATTTGTGGGTAATGGGGGTTTATATAGGATAGGTGCAAAATGTGTGAGTCAGTCAGTACAGGCTGGCAGAACAGCATGTCTCGCGGGTGTCTCGCGGGAAGGCCTTACCCGCGAGATACTCGTGGGAGACAGCTGTCTCCATCTGTAATGACTCTTCGCATTCCAGCATGTGCAGGGCACATGCTTCACTTCGCGGGAAGCTTAGTCGCGAGACACCCGCGAGATTCCATCAGCTTCCAAATTGCTTGAGTCTTCACACACTCTCTATCACACACCCCTTACAACAATTCCCACAACAAATACAGGGTATAAACGATTGATGGAAATTACAATCAAATTTGGCACGGAATAAAAGCCAACAAAACACATAGTTGTAAATCACAACTTTACAATCTCCCCCTTTGGCTATTCCGTGACAAAACTCTAAAACAGACTCTAGACTTAAACGTGAGTTTGGGAACACAGGCAAAACTCACTCACACCTAATTCTAGATTCTGATAAGCTCTTTGAAACATATGAACAAGTAACTCCTGAAACATAACAACAAAATATTATCATTGTATGCAGAAAACTTGAAAAACATATGGAGCAATAAGCACATGATCAAGCAGAATGAAATAGGAACACTAAATCATGGCAAGATCAAACGAGTAATCACTATACACAAGCAATTACTTTGCTCATTCACACAAGGAATGAACATCTGGATATGCAAAATGATAGGCTCATATGAAGAGTGTCATTTGCACATCAAACACTCAACCAATGCAAAGTACTTGAAGAACTTGCATCTAGGAACAATCCTACTAGGGCACAAGAGTGTTCATCACTCAACCAATGCATAGAACGTATATGCATCTAGGAACAATCCTACACGGGCACAAGAGTGATGTAGTGAAGTAAAACTATGACATTTAACTTCAATAGCACAAGCAAAAAGGCTGCATAAGCAAAGTATTGCAAATACATGGCACAAACCATAAAAGCCTACAAATCACATGCAATGAAACAAAACAACCCTTAAAGCTTACAAAAGCAACATGGGTACATGCAAAGTACGCTACAAAGCATAGAGAGTAACACAAAAGAAACATCTGAAACTAATACTTAAATAAAGCATAGTATCAAAGTATTAAACACAAAAGCTGTAAAAACATTTATAAGAACTAAAAAGTACTGAATAGAAACCGTCTGAAAAAAAAAAAAAAACCAATAACCAATGTTACTAAGATGCTAGACTATGCTCCCCCTAACACTGTGCAAGCTCTTCTCTAGCTCCCCCTTAGAATTTTCTCCCCCTTTTTGACCGGAATGGCCAAAGGGTCAGAACTGATCTGACTCTGAATCTGAGCCGTGCTCCATAGATAAGTCTTGTACTTGAGAGGAAAGTGCGGTGATCTGTCCTTGAAGATATGCAAACTGGTCCGCGGTGTACTGCACATGTGAGTCAAGCACTGTGGACATCTGATCCATCTTAGCAAGCAACTGATCTAGTTTGCTTAAGCCTTGTGGAGGAGCCGAAGATGATGGCTGTGTAGAAGTCTCAGGAGCCGAGGTGAACCTATCAATCTCTTCCTCTGTATCCTCGCCTTCATCCTGCTGAACTTGTCGTGGTGGTGGTATGGTATGCATACCGGTCTTCGATCCCTTGATGTGTGCAGTGCTTCTAGTCAGTGTATGACCACCAATGGGATAGTCCCTCTGAACAACCGTGAGGCCACTAGGGAGCTTGAGCTTTGCCTTGGCAATCAATCCCATAATCAAAGAGGGGAACGGCATCACAGTCCGTGAATTCTGCTTCGTGATGCTCTTCTTCAGGACATGCATGATATGGCCACAAATGTCAATCTCCTTATGTGTGAAGAGATCATACAGAAATCTGGTTCTTGGAGCAGAGAGAGTGGTGAGATTGGTGACCGGATAAAGATTGTGAATCATCACATAGCTTAGGGTCCTCATTTCTGGAGAGAACTTGATGGTGTTCATGGATGATTTCTTTGGTTCACCACCAAGGAGTTTAATCATCTCATCAGTGGAACCCATTCTGTCCTCATAAGCAACAGTGATTGGCTGAGATGGTGGCCGAGTTTCCAGAAAATCTTGAATGCTCTCTCTTGTAATCACAAACTCCTTGTGTCTTACCCAGCACTCAATACATTCTCCATTGACATTGGCATTGGAGAAGAACTCTTTGATGATCTCTGCATAGACCACTCCAGTTGGGTTCAGCAACTTGGTCCAAGTTCTATCTTTGAACACTTCAGGGATGAAAGTGTCCTCAGGAGTTTCTAACTGGACTACCCGTTCCATGATGATTGTCTTGTCCTTGTAGCAATCATTGTACTTCATATCAGCTTCTATAGACCGGAAATGATCAGAATCAGTTCGGGCTCGCTTTGAAGACGACTTCTTCTTAGCAGCATGTTTGGTGGGAGACATCTGCACATTTTATAAAGTACAGAGAAATGCACAAGCACAAACCATAAGATAAACTTCATTAGATTCAAGTTAGTTCCAAATCATACTTAAACTAACTCAAAAACAGAGCATGGTAGCCATTAAACATCATTCAAAACGACTCCAATTTATAAAGCACTACTACATTGCATCAAATTAAGACAAAAATGCAATAGAGGGTGTCTGTGTGCATGTGCTTATGAGTGTGTGCGGCATGAGATGCATGAGGGTGCCTAAGTGTGCCTATTTGTGTACCAAGAGTGTGCAACATGCACAAAGTGAGTGAAACACATAAACAATGACCAAACCTAAGTAAAATAAGGGCAAACAAGTGAAAAACAATTTATTGAAATCACTTGATTCCATTTTGTCACAAAAATGTCATTTGGACATTTTGACAAACACTTGGCGTGCACACAAGCAAAAATTATATGAATAATGCATGAACATGTGAAATTCTACCCTCAATACATAATAGAATGCCACAAGGGGCCAACACAGATACAGAAACAGCAAATGGAACACAACCCAATCAAAAAAAAATGAGAAAAACTTCACCCAATTTGAAAAACAACCCAAAGTTTCGAAAATCCCCAATTTTTAAAAACCCTAACAAAAATTTCTGCATAATCTAAGTAAAAACTTAAAAAGAAATGGTTAACAAACATACCTTGAAGAAGAAAATGCAGAAAAACTGCTCGGATTGAAGGGAAATGAATGAAATAGTGATTTTGGGTTGAGAGAGTTTGAGAGAGGTTGAGTGAGGGAAGTTTAACATGTTTGAAAAACTGTCACATCAGCTATTTAAAAACTGAAAACACGCGTTTTTCGCGGGTTAGAGAGGGGCGAAACAGTCGCGAGACAGTCGCGAGAAGTGCCACTGAAGCACAAAATATTTCACGAGAAGCATTAAGTCGCGACACAGTCGCGTGACAGTCGCGGTAGCTTCTGTCTGAAATTGGAAAACTCCAATTTTTAGCCAAACAGCATTTCGCGAGAAGCTGTTGGTCGCGATACAGTCGCGAGACAGTCGCGAAAGCTTCTGTGTGACATGATAAAATAAAAACTTTCCTCAGCTCCTTTTCGTGGGAAGTTCTAAGTCGCGAGCTTCTCGCGAAACTACCTCTGAACCAGTTTTTGAAGAAACACAAAAACATGCATTTTAGTCAAAAACAAAAGACAAGAAAGTATAAAATCACTTTCAAAAACAAATAAAACACTCAAAAATCTTTTTGGATTTGATCACCAATGATTGAGCATGTGAAAACACATTTAAACAAGTACAATCACACAAATGAATAAGGCATTCATTGAACATAGACTTGTGTGTTGTGTGTGGATATCAAAAATGAGATAGTCCTTAGTCCAATGTGAAGCTTCAATGATCAATTTAATCAAGGCATATACAACTAGCACTAGATTATGTGACCTATCTCAATTATAGAAACATGCATATATGACCTCCCACACGTACTTGATAACAGTTTATTGAAGCTTTTCATTTGGCTCCAAATTTAACATATCATTTGCAACTTTAGAGCAAAGAGAATCTCATTTAGAGAAAGATGCCTGAACTTTTTGATATTTCAATTTATGAGTTAGCCTTTGGCTTTTTGGGCATCACACATTTTATTTTGGTCGCTTTCCCTTTTTCCTAGTCGAATACTAGTTTGTGCGACAGGCTTTTGCAGCTCTATATCTCTTTTCATTTGGAGATTTACAATTAGAGAGCTCTTTCAAAGCAGAAAATAAAAGTGGGAAGATATATAGGCATGAGTCTATGCATGTCTCAAGATCAACAAAAACATTCACTAATCATTCATGACAAGGTTGAAGATCTATTTACAACAGTCACATAGAGTTCAGAATTTCTTCCACAATGATATGAGTGCATGAGAGACAAGCTAAGCTCGTTAAATGCACAAAGCCATAAGTACAAAGGTACAAGGTAAAACGTGCTTTGAGACACAACTCAACAAAGTGATCAAATTTTTGGATTTTCTAATTTTTTATATGCTTTTGAATTTTTTGAACACACCCAAAAACAGAACAAGAAAAAAATTAATAAAAACAATCGGTACAAAACACCAACAGTAAAAATAGAGCAATGCATGAAACAATGCAACAGCAAAAGACCCTGAGCATGGAAAGAATTTATGCGTGGACATGTTATAATGCTTATGCATGAGTACCCCTCTTCACCCACACGTCACGTGCGTTTGGGGTGATATCCTTAACGGATTGGGTACGAGAATTTGGACTGTCAAACCTTCTGGTGAAACTCTCCAAGCAAGTGGTGAAAGCACCAATCATTTTCATCATGTCCATCATGCCAGGATCACGATTCTGACTTCTCGGTTGTTCACCACCCCAAGACCTCATGTCATTTCTCCTTCCTCGTGACCGAGGTGCGCTTGAGTTGTTGTCTGATCTCAGCTTCTGACAGTTAGGTCTGGTATGTCCTTGCATTCCGCAGTAGTGACACACATAGTCCGTTCTGGGACCCCGTTGAAATCTTGGAAGAGATCTCCCTCTGGTCTCATGTCTACCTATGGAATGATTTCTGGGCTTATTCACCATCTGTTGCTCACTCATATTCTTCTTCTCAGCCTTGACATTCTCAAGAGTGGGCTCTTTTACACTAGGCTCTATGGCCTTTACAAATTTCACTTCTTTCGTGGCTTTGACTGATGAGCTACTTCCTCCGGTGTATCCTAACCCGGACTTGTCTGAAGAGGGTTTTTGAGATGAGATAACATCATCTAGCTTCTGGGAGGAGACTCTTTCTATCTTGGCATGAGCTTGCACTACCTCTTGCTCAAGAAACCTAACCTTCGTATAGGCTTCAGACAACTCGCCATTTAGTGTCTCAATCTCACACTTAGCCTCTTTATATCTTACCAAGAGACTTCTATAATCTTCCTCAGCTTTCTTCATTTTTCTTATAGCCGCCTTGGCTACTCTGGTATACTCTCCTGACTTCTCAAGTAATAGGGAGTAATTTTCTTGAAGATTAGCTGTATTCTCTTCTTCTTCTTCAACATCTGATTCTTCCACATTCCCAATAGACTCTGAATCAGAATGCTCACCGAGCTCCTTCACAAGTGCACCCAAATTATCCGATGACTCCACATGAGCAATGGTCATGAATGCGGAGTAATTTCCCTCTCCGTCACAACTTTCTTCCGAGTCAGAATCAGAAGAGTCTGAATCACTGAGTGTCGTGGCATACGCTTTGCCTTTTCCCCTCAGAAAATTTGGACACTCCTTCTTTAGATGTCCATGGCCATTGTACTCATAGCATATAATTTCTGAAGAAGGTTGAAACTCCCTCCCTTCTTTCTTTGTAAACTCTTTCCTGTCACCTCTTGAAGATGAAAATTTTCTTCTGTTGAATGGTTTCCCACTGTTCTTCATCTTCAGGAATTTTCGGAAGTTTTTCGCAAGAAATGCTACCTCCTTCTCCACCCCATCTTCTTCGGAGGAATCACCCATCCTTTCGGTGATGGTTTTAAGAGCAAGTGATTTACTCATCTTATGGGAAGGCAGTCCCATCTGATATGTTTGGAGAGACCCAACTAATTCTTGAATCTTAATCTCATCCAAATCCTTGCTCTCCTCTATGGCTGTAACCTTTGCTCTAAAACTCTCAGGCAAGGACCTCAATACTTTTCTCACCACCTTAGCATCTTCAATCTTCTCCCCAAGATTGAGTTTAGCAATAACAATTTCATTGAGCTTCCCATAGAATGAATCAAATGGTTCATCATCACCCATCTTGAGCTCTTCAAATTTGGTGGTAAGCATCTGGAGCTTTGTGTCCTTAACTTTCTTTGTACCCTCATAAGTGGTCTCCAAAATCTCCCAAGCTTCCTTAGCAAATGTCATATGAGAGATCCTGTGGAATTCATCAGGTGACACAGCACAAAATATAGCGTTTAAAGCTTTGCTATTCGCATTAGCTGCTGCGAGAGCTGCCTTATCCCAGTTTGCCTTAGGCGCTTCCGGCTTAGTCCAGCCAAGCTCTACTGCATCCCAAACGGTATCTTCTATAGAGCATAAAAATGCTCTCATTCTAACTTTCCAGAATGCGTAATTGTTCCCATCAAAAAATGGTGGAACATTGAGCGATTGAGACCGGTCCATCTCAAATAGGGTCAAGGATCACACTAAGGTATTTAAACCAAGCAAGTGTACCCGCTTTGATACCAATTGAAAGCTCGAAAACGTGTTGAAAAACACAAGAGCTGTTTAGACCCCCAATTAAAACTACGGCTCGATAGATTTTACACAACTTTAATATAAAGTACGGAATAGTGTAAAAGCGAGCGGATGAACAATATAGCTACTCTAATCCATAAACTAAACAACACAGCAGTATAATGGAATATAAAAGAGTAGGGAAGAGAGATGCAAACACAGAAAACACCAAGACGTGTTTTCGAAGAGGAAACCGAAGAACTCGGCGAAAAACCTCTCCGCCGCCCTCCAAGCGGAAATCGATCCACTAGACAATCAGTTGGGATACATGAGTAAGCAAGAGACCCTCCAAGCCTAATCTACCCGATGTACCTAAGCCCTCCAAGCTCCTACTCCAACAAGGCTTCTCGGAACCGTGTCTTGTCTTAGTTATCCGGATCCCGCAACAAGCTCCATGTTGCATCTGCTATTCCAGGCTTCTTCCAATGCTTCCCAGCAGCACCAAAACGTCACACAACACTCTCAAAAGGTGTGGTAAGTGTTTGGGCTATCAACCTCTCAATGGTGTGGAAAATGGAGAGGGAAGGGTTGAGGAGATACCACAAGCAAGCAAGTGTATAGAGAAAGGTGGGGATGACAATCTCTAATTGCAAATGTGTTTGGCTAGGGTTTTCTCTCTGAAGCACTCCTCAACATTTGTGGGTAATGGGGGTTTATATAGGATAGGTGCAAAATGTGTGAGTCAGTCAGTACAGGCTGGCAGAATAGCATGTCTCGCGGGTGTCTCGCGGGAAGGCCTTACCCGCGAGATACTCGCGAGAGACAGCTGTCTCCATCTGTAATGACTCTTCGCATTCCAGCATGTGCAAGACACATGCTTCACTTCGCGGGAAGCTTAGTCGCGAGACACCCGCGAGATTCCATCAGCTTCCAAATTGCTTGAGTCTTCACACACTCTCTATCACACACCCCTTACAACAATTCCCACAACAAATACAGGGTATAAACGATTGATGGAAATTACAATCAAATTTGGCACGGAATAAAAGCCAACAAAACACATAGTTGTAAATCACAACTTTACAATATGCATCATTAGTAGAAGGAAACTTTCTCTTTAATGATTTTACATGAGAGTCATTATCTAATTTAGAATTATGTAATTCATGCTTATCAGGAGTTAAAATATAAAGACCATCCACAATATTTCCAGAACAAATAAACACTTTACCTTTCTTTATTACAACATTGTCTTTAAGGATAACACAATATCCATGTTTACCCAAATAAGTTGCAGAAATCAAATTCCTATGAACATTAGGTACATACAAATAATCTTCCAATATTAAAACTCTAGACTCAAAACCTAAATTATAAATACCAACAGCTACAATTGGAATCCTGCTTCCATTAGCCAAAGTAAGAAATAATTCTCCTTCATTAAGTTTTCTGGTCTCCTGGAACCCCTGCAAAGAACTGCAGATATGATTAGTACAACCTAAATCCACACACCAGGAGTTTGTGGGATTTTGTACCAAACATATTTCAAGGAGGAATGAACTATTCATACCCTTATTATTAGCAGCCTTGAATTTTGGACAATTCCTCTTGGAAACATTTTCCTTTGAGCTTCTTTCCTTTGTTAGTAACCCTTAAGAGAATTTGTTTACCCCCTTGCTTGGTGAAGTCCTTCTTCTTCTTCTTTTTATCCTTGCCTTTCGACTTAGGTTGAGAAGTAGAAGGTTCACCAATATTGGCTTCAAAATTGGAAGTACCAAGAATGCCTTCTGCCGCTACCAATTCATTCATTAATGAACGGCTTTAGACCCCTTAAAACAACCAGATTAACCTAATTAATTAGCCAAGTGATTAACTTAGTCAAATTATGCAATTCTAGGCTAAACACAATCAAACAATTATATCAAAAATATAAAGCAGCGGAATAATAAAGAACACAATGATATGATCACCCATGAAACCACACGGTAAAAACCTGGGGAGGATTTGACCCACTGATCCTCAAGGCAACCTGAATCCACTATGAAAGAATCAAAGTTCATACAAAAGGACTTACAAGCTCCCCGCTTGACTTCCTAATGCTACCCACCAGTAGAACTTATTGACACGACCACGTGCAAGCTCCGAATCCACGGACTCCTTCTTTCTTGGATTCTCCAATCAGCTACAAGCACCCACGCTTGTTATTCTTTAAGCTCTAATGGCAGCAACCGAGTTGATCATCAAGATATTGAAGTAAGCTTCGATCGAGACATCTAACCCGAGATTCAATCGATCGAGTCTAAGCTTCGATCGATCGAGCCAAGCCGAAATGCTCCAATGCATCTGCAGCCTCTCGATTCCAACTTTACAATAATTAATCAACTTTGAGCAAGCCTAAACAAGACTAAACATATTGTTTTGATCATGGTTTGCCAATATTACACATTAGAGTTCTAAATACATAAATTCCTAAATCTTTAGAACCTAACAATTAATTCTGACAATGTATAAATCTTTTTGTTCATATTATAGTTAAGTTTAAATTCCTTGAATGATTCTGGTAGTAATTGGAGTATCATATCCACTTGGGATTCTCCATCAATATCGGCACCTAAAACTTCCAATGTATTCAGATTGAAAATCATTGTAAGATAATGCTCCCATTTCATTATAGATATACATCCCATCTTGTAAAGAAAGAAAGAGCCTTTGCCTTAGAGCTAGAAAACTCCCAACCCTCTTTTCCATTTCTCTCACCATTAATATATCACCTTCACCAGCTACACAATCCCTTGAGTTTTGTGAGATTGAGTAGAAGGTTAGGAAAACATAGAAGCCATTACAAAATCCATATCCATTTTGTGGATTACCATTGGCTGCTCAATGGTGGTAACTTAGGCAAGCTAGTTAAAGAAAGGACTTCGGGAATTCGGTTACTAGCAGGAGCTTGGGAGGCTCAAGTATATAGGTGGATATGGGCTTGGAGGGTTCATAGTCTGTCTTATGCTGCAGCTATTCATCTAGTGGAGATTTTTCGACAGTGTGATCGAGGAATGGGTTTTTGTGCCTGGTTGCTTGAGTTTTCCTCTTCATAAACACTTTCATGTGTTTAACTTTGGTTTGATTTATTTCCAAATTTTCGTATTGCTACATGCATGCTTTAGTTCATTCTTGAATATGCTTGCAATATGGTATTTTTCTAAATATACGTATATTGGACTAAGTTGTAGTTTTAGTTTAAAAATGTTTAAGCTATAAAAATTGATTATGGGGGTTTCTAAATATATGTCAAGGTGTAATTAGCATTTCTCAACATTTCACTGAAAAGGTAAATATATCTTAAATTTATATTAATGCATAAGAAAAATGAGTTTGTAATTTAGTTTATTTTTTAATTAAATTTCACCACATAATATAAATGAAGTAGGCTTATATTTGTCAATAAAACCCCGAAAGCATTGGTTTAGAAAATATTTTTAGAAACCTTTTGTGAAAAAAGGAAAAAAACGATTTTTTTTATAGCTTTTTATATTTTCCATAAAAATGGTATCAAAACATTTCTTTAATGGTTTATTAACAATTGCTCTAAGGGCACACATTAACATTACATAATTTTTAATTAAATTATTAAACCAATAATTATGAGAGAGAGAGAGAGGTAACCAATGATGATTTTTGTAGAATTTTTATTTATAGTTTTTGAGCTATTAAGTTACATAAGGAATAACAACTACATAACTTTTAGCATACCTTAGGGATATATATATTTCTCAAAATGCATAATTTTGCAATAAGTTCAGTCAATAAATAAGAGATCTTGTAACTCAGTTAGCACTTTATAGTATATATAACGAAGACGTTAAGATTCAAATCGCCTCTCCTCAAACTATTGAATTATCCATATTTAGCGGGGGAAAATTAATGTTCTTGAATAAAATATGGGCAGGCCAAACCAGAACTCAACGTTGGGCTTTGATATGATGCCCAAAGGCTTTCAATATAGTGATAAGCCTATCCAAGTAAGAATAAAGGCTGACCATTAGCAAGAACAACATTAAGGCCAAGGAAAACACTTCATGAAAGTTAATTAATAAATGAGTAGCTCTATTACAACAATGAAAGAAAATAAAATTCTCTAGCGGTAAGCTAAAATTAAACAGATGATCCAGCAGTCAATTGTTGAATAAGTTTAAGTAAGTGTTCACTTCAAAAAATCCTTGTGTATCTCAGTTGAAATGGTCCAATGTACTTTCCGCTACTACTATGTCAATATGAGGAAAAAACTCTACTGTTACAAATACATTATTTTTTCAATGGAAAAACAAAAAGTAAAGACCAAAGGTTCCATGGTGAGAAAAATGGGGTTATTTAGCATGATATGAAGGAAGAGAGAGATTCTAGCTCAGTGTAGTTGAACCAAGATTCTTCTGGAATATACATGTGGGGTAGTAAGGGCTTTTTTCAAGTGAATGGGTGAGTAAGTTTGTTGTGAAATGGAGGAGAATAATGATAATGCCCTTTCCATTTGCATTCTTCATAAACTTCTTGAATTGCCGGGTGATGTAGGACTTCATCTTAGAATCTTCATCGTCTGAAGACTCATCAGTATCACTGCTCTTGGCCTTCAATGCCATGCTCTTGCCTTTTAGGACATGTGTGATTCATGTTAGGAACATATGTCAATATTTATGTAGTTGGCTAATCCTTTGACAAAATGAACTTTACTTGTTTTTGGGTAGATCTAGGATGTGTTTAATATTTCAAGAAACATGTTATTCAAGTCTAGTATTAAAGCCATGAAGATTGGACCAAGAAACAAGTGAAGAAAAGTTGTTCATTAAAGCTGGACAGATAGCTCGACAGTTGCGGACAGATAGCTCGACAGCTGCTCGACACCTCTCGATAGCTAGGCTATCTATCGAGATTTTCTACTTCCTCTTATCGCAATCTTGATAGTTTCTCGACAGTTGGTGGATCGATCGAGAAAGCTCCTGTCTACTCGACAGCTCCTCGATAGCTTCTCACTAGCTGTATCTGTCGAAGTTTAAAGCTCGACACCTCCTGATCGATCGTGGTTACGGGAATTTAGATTTTCAAATCTGATTTTCAGCCCATGATGACATGTATGTGTAGGGTTTGTTTTCTCTCAACCCTAAACCTATATAAGGCTTATTTTAGAGGCCGCCATATAAGAGAATACAAGGAGAACATATGCAAAAGGTGACCAATACCTTATTCTCTCAGAAAGAAGCGACTGCGTCATTACGCCTTAGGATTTTGTAACCAAGTGCTTCTTGATCTTTATTGTTGATGAAATGAAGAACTTTGCAGCCAACATCTTCTTCTAGTTGGTAATTGAAGTCGCGTACTAGGATCCACACAATTGGTTAGTCACGTACTGGGATTCCTGCATCACCAAAGGGTGGCATTCATATATTGAAGAGTTCAGAGGTTCTGAAGTGGTAGAAGGTTTCTGCTGTGAGTTCATCTATGGGGATTGTAGAGTCTAGGGACAAATGTTTTGTACTAGATCTGAAACTTCTCTTTGCTATAGTGGATTGCATTTCGGGAAAGTTTTCCCCCAGGTTTTTTATTGTGAAACTAGTTTGTTTCATTGGTTTTCCTGAGTCATCATATCTTGTCTTATTTACTTTTCCGCTGCATTCATTGTTGACATGGTATTGATGTTTGTTTTTTTAAACAAGTTTTATTCATAATAAATCTAATTAAAAACTTGAATTTAAAACTTGTTAATTCTATCAACCGAGGTCTAAATTTTCCAACAAGTGGTATCAGAGCGGGTTCACTCTAATTGGATTAATTTCTTGAGTGTGATCCTTGACCCCTGTTGTCATGGATCATGGACAATCTCTTTTGATTCCTCCTTTATTTGATGGAACTAATTATGCGTACTGGAAAGTTTGTATGAAAGTTTTTTTGCAGGCTCTAGGTGAACAGGTATGGCAAGCTGTTGAAGTTGGCTGGATTAAGCCAAAGGAAGTGCCGATGGATTGGGATGATGCAACAATCATTGCGGCAAATTTCAACAGTAGGGCCTTGAATGCTTTGTTTTGTGGGGTGACCAATGAGGAATTCAAGAAAATATCATCCACAGAAGTTGCCAAGGAAGCATGGACCATTCTTGAGACCACCTATGAGGGTACTAAGGTAGTAAAGACTATGAAGCTTCAAAAGCTCACTAGTAGTTTTGAAGAAATAAGGATGGAGGAGGATGAGACCTTTGATGAGTTTTATGCCAAACTCAAGGATATTGTGAATTCTGTCTTCAACCTTGGAGAATGTATTGCAAAATCCAAAATTGTTAGAAAAATCCATAGGTCCTTACCTGAAAGATACCATGCCAAGATCACTGCCATTGAAGAGGCAAAGGACATTGATCAAATTCCTTTAACTGAGCTTGTAGGGAACCTTCAAACTTATGAGTTGGGATTAGGCTCAATGGGAAAAGGTGGAAAGAGTAAAAACTTAGCTCTTAAGGGTATAGAGGAAGAGATTGAGGACTCTGAAGATGAAGATGATGATGAGGATGAGGATCTAACCTTCATAACTGATGAGATTATCAAGCTTCTTCAGTTCAAGAAAAAGGATAAGGGCAAACCTTCGAGGAAATCTAAATCCACAAGGAAGGGCAAGAATGAGAAACCCCTTATTCAATGGCATGAGTGCAAATGTTTTAGTTATATGAGGATAGAATGTCCAAACTACCTCATGAAAGAAAAGAACAAAGAGTCAAAAGATAAAGGGTTGATTGCTACTTGGAGTGATACTGAGAATGACTCTTGTGACTGCCTCAACCGATAAGGTGATTGTGGAGAGTGCTAGTGACAGTGAGGATTCTTCTGATGATGAAGTGTCCAAGAAGATGACCCTTTAGGAAGCCTATGATAAGCTATGCACCAAATTCAGTGGGTGAATTAGCGACAAGTGTCCCTGGACTCTCATTCTATAGTAGGTGACCCAGAGACAAGCGTCACTAGACTCACATTCTACAGTGGGCAACCAAGCGACAACTATCCTTGGACTCACATTCGACAGTGGGTGAACTAGCAACAAAAGTCCTGGACTCACATTCTACAGTGGATGAACCAACGATAAGTGTCACTGGACTCGCACTCTACAATGGGTGAACCAGCGACAAGTGTCTCTAGACTCTCTTTCTAAAATGAGTGAACCAGTTACAAGCATCCCTGGACTGGCATTCTACAGTGGGCGAACCAGCGATAAGCCTCCTTGGACTTACATTCGGCAGTGTGTGAACTAGCGACAAAAGTATATGGACAGGCATTCTACAGTGGGTGAACCGACGACAAGCGTCCTTAGACTCGCATTCTACAGTGGGTGAACCAGTGACAAGCGTCTCTAGACTCGCATTCTACAGTGTGTGAACCTATGATAAGCCTCTCTCGACTTCAGTTCTACATTGGGCAAGCTTGCGGCAAGCATCTTTGGACTCATGTTCTACCGTGGGTGAACCAACGATAAGCATCCCTAGACTCGCATTCTACAGTGGGTGAATCAACGACAAGCATCTCTAGACTAGCATTCTACAGTGGATGAACTTATGACATGCCTCTCTAAACTCCAATTCTACCGTGGGCGAGCCAGGACAAGCATTCCTGTATTAGCATTCTGCAGTGGGCAAACCGGCGACAAGCATCCTTAGACTCGCATTCGAAATTAGGTGAACCGGTAACAAGCATCCTTGGATTCACACTCTAAAATGGTTGAACCAGGGACATGTGTCCCTAGACTCGCATTCTACAGTGGGTGAACCAGCGATAGGCATTCCTGGACACACATTCTATAGTGGGTGAACTAGCGACAAGCGTCCTTGGACTCGCATTCTAAAGTGGGTGAAACAGCGACAAGCATTCCTTAACTTGCATTCTACAGTGGGTGAACCAGTGATAAGCATCCTTGGACTCGCATTCTAAAACAGATGAACCAGCGACAAGCATCCTGGGACTCGCATTCTAAAACGGGTGAACTGGTGACAAGCATCCCTGGACTCGCATTCCACAGTGGGTGAACCATCGACAATCATTCCTAGACTCGCATTTTACAGTGGGTGAACCAGTGACAAGCGTCCTTGAACTCGAATTCTAAAACGTGTGAATTGGCGACAAGCATCCTTGGACTCGCATTCCAAAATGGGTGAACCGATGACAAGCATCCTTGGATTCACATTCTACGGTGACCGAACAAGCATCCTTGGACTAGCATTCTATAGTGGGTAAACCAGCGACAAGCATCCTTGGACTCTCATTCTATAGTGGGTGAACCTGCAATAAGAGCCTTCAGACTCATATTCTACAGTAGGTGAAGCAGTGACAAGCGTTTATGGACAAACATTATACAGTGGGTGAACCAGTGACAAGCGTCCCTAGACTCGCGTTCTACAGTGGGTGAACCAGCAACAAGCATTTCTGGACTCTTATTCTATAGTAGGTAAAGCAACTACAAGTATCCTTGGACTCGCATTCTACAGTGGGTGAACCAGCGATAAGCGCCTTTGGACTCACATTCTGCAGTGGGTGAACCAGTGACAAGCATCCCCGGACTCGCATTCTATAGTAGGTGAACCAGCGACAAGCGTCTACATACACGCATTCTCCAGTGGGGAACCGGTGAAAAGCGTCCTTGGACTCTCATTCTACAGCGGGTGAAGGATCGACAAGTGTCCTTGGAGTCTCATTCTATAGTGGGTGAACCAGCAACAAACGACTCTGGACTCGTATTCTACAGTAGGTTAACTAGCGATAAGCGTCTTTGGACTCACATTCTGTAATGCGTGAAATAGCGACAAGCGCCTATGGACACGCATTCTACAGTGGAAGAACCAACGAAAAATGTCCCTGGACTCTCATTCCACAGCAAATGAACCAACGACATGCATCCCCAAACTCACATTCTACAGTGGGTGAAGCAACGATAAACTTCTTTGGACTTTTACTTTACAGTGGGTGAACCAACTACAAATGTCTCTGGACTCGCATTCTATAGTGGGTGAACCAGAGACAAGCGTCTCTGGACTCTCATTCTACACTGGGTGAACCAGTGACAAGCGTCCCTAGACTCGAATTCTACAGTAGGTGAACCAGTAACATGCATCTCTAGACACTCATTCTACAGTGGGTGAACCAGTGACAGGGTTTCTAAGTGCTGAAATACAAGCAAATTGGCACGGAATAAAGCTAATAAGATAGTTGATTAAATTCAACCTTACAATCTCCCCCTTTGGCTATTCCGTGACAAAACCCTACAACAAACTCTAGACTTAACGCATGAGTTGGGAACAGTTGGAAAACTCACTCACACCTAACTCTAGAATCTGTGAAGCTCTTGAACCATAAGAACAAGTATCTCCTGAAACACAACAGTCTTAACATTGTATGTAGAAAACTTGTAATTCAAATGTAGCAAGCATAATGCGATCAAGCAAAATGGAATAAAGCAATAGACCATGGCTTGACCAAACATCCAATCACTATACAATAGTGATCACAATGCTCATTCTCTCAAGGAATGAACATCTGGACATGCAAGCAAATAAACTCAATTGCAGAGTATCATTTGCATGTCCAACACTCAACCAATGCATAAAACATATATGCATCTAGGAATAAGATCCTACAAGGGCACAAGTGTGGTGTACTAAAAGAATGAGTACATTAACCTTAAAAGCTTACAAGAGCAACAAGTACAAATATAAACTAAGAACCTTAAAAACCTACAAAGGTACCAGGTACAAACAACCTAAAGTACAGAATAACTTCTGAAATAAATAAACACTAGAACCAATTAACCACAGTGTATCAAACTCATAAACAAAGCAAAACATTATCCAAAGTATAAACATAAAATAAAGCTGAAAAATAAACTAGTTGTTTATAGACTGCTCCCCCTCAAAAATAGCACTCCCCCTTAAGAGATGCTCCTAAAAAATTCTCCCCATTTTTGACCGGAATGGCCAAAGGGTCACTGTTGGGTGTTGAAGCTATCAAACTTGGCTGAGAGTATGTTGAGCTGATCTTGTATTGCTGCCATCCTATCAGTTTGTTCATTCTGGACCTTTCTCCATCAATCCTCTCCAGAATGATCTAAAAAGCATCTAGAGGTACAGCTGAAGAAGTTGAAGATCTACTCCTCTTGCCTCTGCTTCTGGGTGTGGATGTTTGTCCTGCGGCCTCTGCTTCAGTTTTCGTAGGATCACCTTCTCCTTGGTCACCCTCCTCTTCATCACCTGGAAGACAAACTTGTATCTTTGTGATGGTTTGTCTGTTAATGGCTGAGAGTGGAGTCATGGGACTGATATCTTAAGGGATTGCAACACCCTTTGCTCTGAAAATCCTCATAAGAAGGCTAGGAAAGATTAGCTTGGGCCTAGAGGTGGTTCTAGTCTCATCCACAATTGTGTCAAATATGTGGAAGCTGATGTCAATGAAAGTTTTCTCCTTGAGCTCCATGAGGAAGATAGCTCTGGCATTGGTGATTGTAGATAGCTTCCTTATTGGATACAAGTTGAACTGACTGCCATCCCTAGTATCCTTCTACCATTTGTCTTGACTCTTGAATTGAGAAGAACTGGATTGCCTACGGTCCTTGTCAAAGCCCTTTCCATTTGCATTCTTCATAAACTTCTTGAATTGCCGGGTGATGTAGGACTTCATGTTAGAATCTTCATCATTTAAAGACTCATCAGTATCACTGCTCTTGGCCTTCAATGTCATGCCTCCTTAGCAGTTTTAGTAGAGGATATCTTGAATTCCTCAGTATTGACCGCACTAAATAAAGCATTTAATGCTCTGCTGTTGAAATTTGCTGCCTTCATCTTAGCATCATCCCAATCAGCTAGTGCTTCCTTTGGCTTGGTCTAGCCTATCTTAACAACTTGCCATGATGAATATCCAGAAGATGCTTGGTCACAAAACCCTTCGGTGCACAAACACAGCAACTTCTACACAAGAACGATGAACTAGGGCAAATTCTACCTCCGGTCACAATTTTCTCGAACAAACTTTGCTTAACACTTGTGCAACTTATGTCACCTTTAACGGCTCTTAAAATAATCCTTTTATATGTCAAGGGTTGTGAGAAAAGAAAGTGCAAACACATAATCACAGATTAGAGTCAAAACAGAACTGAAAAACAGTTTTTCATAAACCTTGATAGATATGCCTAGAAGATGTCGAGCCACGGGGCTGGAACATCTCTTCAAGCTCGATAGATACTAGCTGTCGAGCTTTAATGGCAGACACTTTTCAGACTTGAATCTTGGACAGACTTGCATGGCTTCAACACTTGATCTTGAAACACTATTTCTTGAAGTATTAACCACATCCTAGATCTACCAAAATACGAGTAAAGTGCATTTTATCAAAGGCCAATTACAGAAAATGGTAACATATGTTCCTAACAAGTGAATCACATATGTCCTAACATATATATATATAAAAGAGGATTTCCTTCTTTGGACTGGACTTTTATGTGATTCAGAAATACTTCTAAACCTTACTTTTAATAGGGGAAAAACTAAAGAACAACCTGGTAAAAACTAAAAATATATCTTCAACTCCACTTAAAATGCCTACAAAATAAGACACTCTCTTACTAATCCATGTCTTCAAAAAAAAATTATTCAATTTTTTTTTTTTTTTTAAATGTCAAAAAAAATTTGACACTAGACCAAAAAAATAAATAAAGCCTTATCGCATGCACAATGCGCGTGTGAAGAGGCTAGTGTGTGTGTGTGTATATATCTTGAAATCCTCTATTGAAATCTTGTCACGTCATATTTTCTTGAAATGGTGGAATAGATATTGCCATATACAACTTCAATTATAATAAATAAAAATCATTCTATTAATGACTATCGTAAACTGAAATTAAATTTAATAATTTTACAAAATTGTAGAATATTTAACGATTCAAATAACATCATAATAAATGCAAATCAACAACTACTATAATGTTCTAATTTTATATTTAGAAAAAAAAAATTTGGGAGATAATCATCACTTTAATTTCAGTTGATTTCGTAATAGTGTACAACAAAAAATTTTCATGTCTTATAATTTTGCACATTATTATTCTTGTATAATTTTTATAATTAAGTACATGTTGACATTTTATTCTGTATTTAAACCTCCATTAAAATATTCTCATATTTTATTTTCTTTAAAAGATAGAATAGATAATTTTATATACACACACAACTATAAGAAATATTATTATACTAATAAATGTCATAATTATTAAATTTAATATTTGGACAAAACATAAAGGAGAGAATCCGATCTTACAATACTTTACGGCACATTTCATTAGTCGAAAAAATCTGATCAAACAAAATTTATTCTTGCCATATATTCACGTAACGTCTCTATATATTTAACTGTTTAGTTGTTCACTACCAAACTGCACATTGTCTCACTTCTCTTTCTTTGGCAAAATTTAAAAAGAAACCTAAATCATGAGAACTCTCTCTACCTATATCCTTTGTTTGCTTGTTCTCTGCCTTACTATTGGTGCGCACTTTATACAAAACTTTATGCTCTTCGGCTTTGTTAGTTTATATAAGTCAGATATTTCCTGTTATTTAAAGATCCACCATTATACTCTTTATCTTTATTATTTTTATAGGACCATTGTATCTCCTGACGATTTCTCATCTTTTGTTCCTCTAATAGTTGTGGCTATAAGAAAACTATAGCATCTTATAAATATTTAAGAGTATTGTTTTATTCAAGGAAAAAAACTTATTTAAGTTTTTTTTTTTTTCATATATATTTTTTAATTTGTTATCTTTTTTTTATCCCAACCATCCTTTTGCTATCATTTTTTTCATATATATCTTTTAATTTGCTATCATTTTTGTTTCATTATAAGAATTATATTCTAATTAAATTATATTCAATCATGATTATAGGTAGCAAGCCCATGGTGGTGGATGCTAAAATGTGCCTAGTGGACCGGTTTGTCTTTAGTCCTGGAACGGATTGCTTGCCTAGAGACTGCAACGCAGATTGTCTAACAAAGCACCCCGGATCTACTGGACTATGCAATGCTTCAATATATTGCACCTGTTACAAGCCTTGCTAATCCATTTCAATATATTTAGCGGAGAATGCTAAATATAGGTTATATTTTACTAATAAATTCAAAAAATGAACATGTTTGATAAAATAAATAGAAATTATGATAGGAATGGAAATTTTATTACTGAGAATAAAAGATTTTAGGAATTGTGCCCTAAAATCATATTGTTTGACATTATCTATTGAATAATAATTTTTATTTTATTTTTGACACAATTGTGACATGAATATTTGGACATTATTTTATAGTTCATGAGATGCATAGTATGTGATTTAGGAATAGGATATGATGTGTGTGAAAAAGCTCAAAATACAAGCCCAATTCCTTTTAGGACCACGCATTTTTGCCCCCATACAGTTACTATATGAATAAATGTCATAATTATTGAATAAAATATTTGGACAAATTATTATTTATTTATTTATTTTTTCTGAAACCCCTAGCAATGGGGAGTATTATTAAGTACTAAAACAAAGGTCAACATTGTAAGCATCTATTGTGTCTGGTGGAACAGACTCCATCCCAACATCCAATGGACTAGTTATAGCTCATCTAGCTACTCTATGAGCCACACAATTACCTTGCCTCTTAATATGGCCAAATAATACATGACTAAAAAAAGAACAAAGAAATGTAATGTCTTGTAAGATATGTCCAAACTCAGATTGAGTCATACTACCACAATTGATTGAGTTAATAATGACTTCTGAATCACCTTCAACTATCAATCTTTGAAAACTCAACTCCTTTGCAAATCAAAGAGCTCAGCATGCTGTTAGCACTTCCACCATCTCTACTAAAGCAAGTAGTGGAATCTGTTGTGTTAAAGCAGCCATAATCAATCCGTCATCATTACAGATTATAATACCAAGGCCAGCCTTGTTTTCTTCTGCAAAGAGTGCTCCATCAAAGTTAACTTTAAGTAGACCTGACAGTGAAGGACGCTATCTGACTGACCTTGTTGTGCATGGGATCTTGGTGTGGATTGGACGCAGTTGTTGGTACTCCTGAAGACCTTCACAAGCCATAGAACTGATCTTTGCCAATGGGACCGTGTCTTCCTCTGGTCAGAGTTTGTTTCTACGCATCCAGATTAGTGAAGTCGTCCATGCAAATAGAGCAAAGCGAGACTTGTCCTATTGTGCCCACTTTTATTTGGACAAAACATAAATGAGAGAATCTAATCTTATTATTCTTTATGGCACATTTCACTAGTTGAAAACATCCAATCAAACATAATTTATTCTTGCCATATATTCATGTAATGTCTCTATATATTTAAATGTATTGTCATTCACTACTGAACTACCCCTTGTCTCACTTCTCTTTCATTGGCAAGATTCAACAAGAGACCTAAATTGCGAGAACTCTGTCAAGAAAGTCAATACCATACCAATACTGGACCAATACCGGTCGTACTGGGGAAATATACCATGCTGGCTATTAAACTAGTATCGGTACTCCTTCAAAATGTACCAGAAAAAATACCGTGTTGTACTGGCCTGTATTGGTCGGTATTGGCATTTCGGCTGATACGATAAAAAAAATTCTTTCAAAATATTTTATTTAATCTAATATATTGGTTAATGTAATTAAGCTAATACGTAGGCTTATAAAATATGTGGATTTTAATTTTATGTTGATAAACATAAAAATTCATAAATTCATACTTACACAAACAATACAAATATATATTTATGTATAGAAATATATAAATAGCAATAATCCCGAAACGGTACACCAAAATATTTCGTTTCTTTGGCCAAACTGAAACAATCTCTAAAATTGACTCCGCTTTTCTACATATAACCTTTATTTGCTTATTCTCTTCATTACTATTGGTACGCTCTTCATTCAAAACTTCATGCTATTTTGCTTTGTTAGTTTACATATAAGTTAGATATTTTCTGTTATTTAAAAATCGACCATCATATCTCCTGAAAATTTCTCACCTTTTGTTCCTATGTATAATTGTGGCTATAAGAAAATTATATCATCTTATAAATATTAGAGAGTATAATTTTAATCAAGGCAAAATACTTGTTTGCTACTAATATATTGTCTCTATTTTTTATTTGGTCTCCAAGTTTCATAACTTTCATTTTTTTTCCTATGTTTTTAAATTTGCTCTCATTTTTCTTATCCCAACCATCATATCACTTATAGAAAAGTCTATTTTTAAACTAACAATGCAGTTGATTAGCCATTTACGCATTTTTTGTAGGTGGAATGGCGGTGGGGGCCAAAATAATAGCAAAATTAAAAAACCAAATAGATAGCAAAATGAAAAATATAAAGATCTAAATAAAACCTGTAAAATCTTGAAAACCAATTTTAATATAGGGTTAAATAAAATATAGTAACTATTTTTTTTTTTCTTTCCTTTTAGTCTATGGCTTTTAAAAGTTGTTGATTTTAAAGAATGAACTAAATAAGGATAACCCTTTCTTTTCTCATAATATTACGTTCAATATGTGCACATCGCAATCAATATGTGCATAACCAATTTATGGATATGCGGCCTTTATGGGACTAGAAATATGGTATATTAAAAAGTACAACCACAAAAAAGAAAACCCCTAAAAACTTTTTCAGGAGTTGATAAAAATTAAAATACTTAACAAGAACAATAAAAAACTTTCTCTCTCTCACACACACACAAAGAGAATACCGAACCATTTTTATTCACAATAGTATATATATGTGTGTAAGGAACACCATATAATATCAATGGGTTACAAACCTCTTGACATTTATCTAAAGTTGTTAAGATGATGTGATAACAAACCAACCATGATAAGATTGTTTAATTATAAGAATTATATTCTAATTAAATTATAGTCAATCATGATTATAGGCAGTGATGAGTCAGAAATTTACGATAGTCATTAAGATGATACCATCATTAACTAAGAGACGATGTCTGGCATTTATTACCCTCATTGATGACAACACATAACAGACGGAGCAACGGTCACAGAATGAGCTGTGAACTTTAGACAAAGATTTTGTAATGCACTAGCCGTTGAACATAAATATAGCAATTCATTGCCCATTGATTAGGCACTCAACTATAAAAGAGAAGGTAACAAAAGTTAAAGGTTGTTGATGCACATTTTGAGGCCCAATAGCAGGAAGAAGCCCAACGATATGGGTGGAGAAGAGTTAGTGAATGGCTAGAAAAACCATTAAGCCTGGATGGCAACAACAATGGTTAACAGGCCCATAAAGTACACAAGTGGGCTTTGAAGAAATTAGATGGGCCTAAAAGAGCCTAGAGAGAGAGAGATAGTAAAACCATGGGCGTTATCTGATGTAGCAAAGTAAGAATGGGCCACAACAGGCCCAAAGCAATGAAGTAAGAAAGTAGGGGGTTAATGGGAAGCCCATGAGCCCTAAGTGTGAAGAATAAGGTAATTGTTCCAGGGAAGCCCAAGGGAGTTAGTAAAAGCCCATAGGTATGCAGAATTAGAAAATGGGCCAAGGATGCCCAAGGAAAGCAAATGAGCCAAGGATGTTCAAGGGGAAAAGAAATGGGACAAAAGAGCCCACAAGCAATTGAATGGGTCAAGAAAAGCCCAAAGTAGCATGAGTATAAAATCAATGACCATATTGAGTCATTGGGAGAAGAATAAGTAGTAAACCCAAAGAAGATCTTATAACCAAGAATAAGTAGTAGACCCAAGAATAAGTAGTAGACCCACTAACCAATGATGATTTTCATAGAATTTTTATTTATAGTTTTTGAGCTATTAAGTTAAATAAGGAATAACAACTACATACCTTTTAGCATACCTTAGGGATATATATACTTCTCAAAATGAATAATTTTGCAATAAGTTCAGTCAATAAATAAGAGATCTTGTAACTCAATTAGCACTTTTTAGTATATATAATGAAGACGATAAGATTCAAATCGCCTCTCCTCAAACAATCGAATTATCCATATTTAGTGGGGTAAAATTAATGTTCTTGAATAAAATATGGGGAGGCCAAACCAAAAATCAACATTGCGCATTGAGATGATGCCCAAAGGCTTTCAGTATAGTGATAAGCCTATCCAAGTAAGAATAAAGGCTGAACCTTAGCAAGAACAACATGAAGGCCTTGGAAAACACTTCATGAGAGTTACTTAATAAATTAGTAGCTCTATTACAACAATGAAACAAAATAAAATTGTCTAGCGGTAAGGTAAAATTAAACTGATGATCCAGCAGTCAATTATTGAATAAGTTTAAGTGTTCACTTTAGAAAATCCTTGTGTATCTCAGTCGAAAAGGTCCAAGGTACTTTCTGCTACTACTATGTCAATATGAGGAAAAAAAACTTTATTGTTACAAACACATTATTTTTTCAATGGAAAAAAAAAAAAAAAAGTAAAGACCAAGGGCTCAATGGTGAGACGAAAGGGGTTATTTGGCATGATATGAAGGAAGAGAGAGATTCTAGCTCAGTGTAGTTGAACCAAGATTCTTCTGGGATATATATGTGGGGTAGTAAGGGCTATTTTCAAGTGAATAGGTGAGTAAGTTTGTTGTGAAATGGAGGAGAATGATGATAATGCCCTTTCCATTTGCATTCTTCATAAACTTCTTGAATTGCCGGGTGATGTAGGACTTCATCATAGAATCTTCATTGTCTGAAGCCTCATCACTGCTCTTGGCCTTCAATGCCATGCTCTTGCCTGTTAGGACATATGTGATTTATGTTAGGAACATATGTCAATATTTATGTAGTTGGCTAATCCTTTGACAAGACGCACTTTACTTGTTTTTGGTTTAATCTAGGATGTGTTTAATACTTCAAGAAACATGTTGTTCAAGTCTAGTATTAAAGCCACGAAGATTGGACCAAGAAACAAGTGAAGAAAAGTTGTTCATTAAAGCTAGACAGATAGCTCGACACTTGTGGACAGTTAGCTTGACAGTTGCTTGACACCTCTCGACAACTAGGCTATTTATCGAGATTTTCAACTTCTTCTTATCGCAATCTCGATAGCTCCTCTCTCCTCGACAGCTCCTCGATAGCTTCTCGATAGTTGTATTTGTCGAAGTTTAAAGCTTGACACCTCCCGATCGATCGAGGTTACAGGAATTCAGATTTCCAGGTCTGATTTTCGACCCATGATGACATGCATGTGTAGGGTTTTTTTTCTCAAAACCCTAGACCTATATAAGGAATATTTTAAAGGCCGTCATATAAGAGAATACAAGAAGAACATATGCAAAAGGTGACCGATGCCTTATTCTCTCTAAAAGAAGCTACTGCGTCTTTGTGCCTTAGGGTTATGTAACCAAGTGCTTCTTAATCTTCATTATTGATGAAGTGAAGAACTTTGCAGCCAACATCTTCTTCTAGTTGGTGATTGAAGTCACGTACTAGGATTCGTGCATCATCAAAGGGCGGCGTTCATATATTGAAGTGTACAGAGGGTCTGAAGCGATAGAAGGTTTCTGCTTTGAGTTCATCTACGGGGATTGTAGAGTCTAGGGACAAAGGTTTTGTACTAGATCTAAAAATTCTCTTTACTATAGTGGATCGCTTTTCAAGAAGGTTTCCCCCTAGGTTTTTTACTATGAAACTAGTTTGGTTCATTGGTTTTCCTGGGTCATCATATCTTGTCTTATTTACTTTTCCGTTGCATTCATCGTTGACATGATATTGATGTTTGTTTGTTTAAACAAGTTTTATTCATAATAAATCTAATTAACAACTTGGATTTAAAACGTGTTAATTCTATCAACCGGGGTCTAAATTACCCAACATTGCCCTTGCCTGACTAGCCAATTCTTGTTAACCCTAGCTCGTAGGTTTGCAAATTATAACCAACTGTGTCAAAGGAATCTTGTCAAGATCCTTTGATTCCTCGATCGCCGTAATCTTGGCGTAGAATCTCTCGGGTAGAGATCTAAGCACCTTTCTCACAATCTTGGGTTTAGGAATGGTTTCCCCAAGATTGAAAACTGAGTTCACTATGTCCATAAGCTTCACATAGAATTCATCAAATGACTCATCCTCCTCCATCTTAATCTCTTCAAAGCTTATAGTGAGCCTTTGAAGCTTTAAATCTTTGACAGCCTTGGTTCCCTCATAGGTTGTCTGGAGAATGGTCCATGCCTTCTTAGCAGTTTTAGTAGAGGATATCTTCTTGAATTCCTCATTAGTGACCACACTGAATAAAACATTCAATGCTCTACTATTGAAGTTTGCCACCTTCATCTTAGAATCATCTCAATCGGCTAGCGCTTCCTTCGGCTTGGTCTAGCCTATCTCAATAGCTTGCCACACTTTTTCATCTAAAGACTGCAAGAAAGCTCTCATGCATACTTTCTAGTATGCATAGTTAGTGCCATCAAATAAAGGCGGTGAAATTAATGATTTTCCTCTATCCATGACAGATAGGGGTCAATGGATCAACACAGCAAAGATTAACCCTAATCAGAGTGTGTCTACTTTGATACCACTTGATAGGCCAAAAATGTAATGACCCTTTGTGATGAATTAATTGGTTAATTAGCCAAATTTATTAATTAATCAATTTAACATACAAAGCATGTGGCAGCACAAGCAAATCACCAATTAAACTAAGTATGCAGTGGAAAATAAATTGACACAGAGATTTGTTTACGAATGGGGAAAACCTACACAGCAAAAACCTAACCGGGTGATTTTAAGGTCACCACTCTCGAGAATCCACTATTATCAAAACAAGCGGTCACAAATTAAGGAATCCTAGTACCTTATACCAACATACAATTGAACCCTTACACCAATACCCAATTGGACTTGTTCTGTAGTAACAATATCTCCTTGTAATGCACGGCTCCTGATACGTGAATAACTAATTACACAGATCCTAGTACGCGACTTCAATCACCAACTAGAGAAGGTTGTTGGCTGCAAAGTTCTTCAGTTCATCCACGATGAATATCAAGAAGATGCTTGGTCACAAAACCCTTAGGTGCACAAACACAACAACTTCTACACAAAAGCGATGAACTTGGTCAAATTCTGTCTCTGGTCACAATTTGCTTTAACAAACTTTGCTTAACACTTGTGCAACTTCTGTCACCTTTAACGACCTTTAAAATAATCCTTTTATATGTCTAAGGTTGTGAGAAAAGAAAGCACAAACAAATAATCACGGATTAGAGTCAAAACAGAACTGAAAATCTATTTTTCATAAACCTCGACAGATAGCCATCTGTTGAGATGCTGTCGAGCCACAAGGCTGGAATAGCTCTTCAAGCTCGATAGATGCTAGCTGTCGAGCTTTAATGGTAGGCACTTTTCAGACTTGAATCTTGGGTTGACTTGCATGGCTTCAACACTTGATCTTGAAACACTGTTTCTTGAAGTATTAAACACATCCTAGATCTACCCAAATACAAGTAAAGTGCGTTTTGTCAAAGGATTAGCCAGTTACATAAAATAGTAACATATGTTCCTAACAAGTGAATCATATATGTCCTAACACACACACACACACACAAATATATATATATATATATAAATATAAAGAGGATTTTCCTCTTTGGACTGGACTTTCATGTGATTCAGAAATACTTCTAAACCATACTTTTAACAGGGAAAAAACTTGAGAACAACCTGGTAAAAACTAAAAATATATCTTCAACTCCACTTAAAATGCCTACAAAATAGGACACTCTCTTACTAATCCAAGTCTTCAAAAAAGATTTATTCAATTTTTTTTTTTAAAAAGGAAAATTATGACACTAGACCAAAAATAAATAAATAAAGCCTCATCGCATGCACAATGCGAGTGTGAAGAGGCTAGTGTGTGTGTGTATATATATTTTCAAATCCTCTATTAAAATCTTGTCACGTCATATTTTCTTGAAATGGTGGAATAGATATTTCCAAACAACTTAAATTATAATAAATAAAAATCATTCTATTAATGACAATCATAAACTGAAATTAAATTTAATAATTTTACAAAATTGTAGATGAAAGTTCAAAATGGGTATGAAACACCCTTGAACGTTTAGACCCCAAATTATAAATTATCAATTCAAGCTTATAATCAAACAATTAATATGCAGAACATGAACATAAGGCAAACACAGAATTGATAACTAATCTAAGCCAAATATAAACACACCCACAACAGTAAATATAAGGCAAAGATAAAGGGAAGGAAGATGCAAACACACGGACAACACACGATGTGTTATCGAAGAGGAAACCGAAGTCCTCGGCGTAAAACCTCTCCGCCGCCCTCCAAGCAGTCAATAATCCACTAGAAAATGTAGTTGGGATACATGAACAGCAATAGACCCTCCAAGCCTAATCTACCCAAGTACCTAAGCCCTCTAAGCTTCCTGCTCCAATGAGGTTGCGCCGAACCTTTTTCTTTCTAGCTTACCGGATTCCGCTACTAGACCATAGCATCAACCAATGTATATTGGTTCCTTCTAAACTGCTTCCCTTAGCACCAAATGAAGCTTTTCATAGATGTGGGTGTGGTGAGAAAAGGATTTGGTCAATAACCTCTCAAGGATGTATCAATGGAGAGGAAGAGAGTAGAGGAATTTGTAGAGACTCTAAGGTAAAGATAGTGGATGAATCAATCTTGTTTTTCTCTAGGGTTTCTCTTAAAAATTCTCCCTAGAAGCTCTCTACATTACATGGGTATAAGGGTCCATATATAGTGGTGTGTGTTTGGAATACGAAGAGTCAGTTTTTGCCAAACAGTTTAAGTTGGCAGCTTGACCTCGCGGCTTGTCCAAGTCGCGAGTTCAAGTCACGAAGTAACAGCCTGGCTAGCCTGGGACTTTTGTCCTGTAGTGCGACAACTGGCGCGACCCTTCAGCTCCCCTGTGTGCTTCTCATGTGCCTGCATTTGGCGACTTGCCAGTCGCGAGTCCTAGTCGCGAAACTCTGCTTCTTTGCACATACTTAAGCTTTTCTTCACACTCTCTTCACACACTACCCTTACATGAATCCCACCTAAATACAGGGTTACAAAGTGCTAAATTACAAGCAAATTGGCACGGAATAAAGTCAACAAGATGGTTGATAAATTTCAACCTTACAATCTCCCCCTTTGGCTATTCCGTGACAAAACCCTAAAACAAACTCTAGACTTAACGTGTGAGTTGGGAACAGTTGGAAGACTCACTCACACCCAACTCTAGAATCTGTGAAGCTTTAGAACCACAAGAACAAGAACTCCTAAAACACAACAACACAATGAGTTCATTGTATGCATAAAACTTGTAAAGTGTATAGAACAAATACAATGTGATCAAGCACAATAGAGTAAAGCAATAAAGGATGGCAAGACCAAAACATGCAATCACTATAACCAAGTGATCACAATGCTCATTCACACTTGGAATAAACATCCAGACATTCAAGTTGACAAACACAAGGCAAATCACTTGAATGACCAACACTCAACCAATGCACAATACATGAAGTATGTGCATCTAGGAAAAATCCTATAAGGGCACAAGAGTGACAATACTCATAAGAAAATGCATGACATTTAGTTAGAGGTACTGATTTAACAAAGCACAAAGGCTGCATAAAGCATGGTACAAACCACAAAGGCCTACAATTACATAGAAATAAACCCTTAAAGCTTACAAAAGTAACATGGGCACAAACCTTAAACATAAACCTTAAAACCTACAAAGGTAGCAGGTACAAACCAACACATAAGGAAAGAAGTGCTGAATAAACATCATATTATATACTGTGTAACTACTGAAATAAAACTATCCAAGAGTTAAGAGTTTTTAGCCAAACCAAAAACTGAAACCACTGAGTAACAAACCTATACTAACAGCAGTTAACCAACACAATATCAAAGCTATAAACAAAACATCATAAAATACGAAAGCTCCCCCTCAAACAAGAACTCCCCCTTAAGAACAGCCCAAAAAATTCTCCCCCTTTTCGGCACGAATGGCCAAAGGGTCACTGTTGTAACTTGGTGAAAATGCCATCAACTTGTGCTACTAAAACATCGATCTAGTCCTGTATGACTGCCATTCTCTCTGACTGCTCTCTCTGGCCTTCTCTGAGAGTCTTTTCCAATTCCTCAAGGCGCTTGTGAAGGTTCTCAAATAACATCTCCAACCTATCAGGTTGAGGGGCAGACTGTGCTTGTGTAGTGCTAGGTTGCTGTGATACATGGGTGGCATGTACATGTGTATCTAGCTCAGGAGTAGAAGGAGTAGCAGGAGAGAAATGTGCACTCTTCGGAGTTTTGGATGAATGACTTCTACTAGCTTGTAGAGTGGACATAGAGATTGGTCGAGTACGAGCAATTATTTTCCCAACTGAGGGAGGAGTAGTGCCTTCAATTAGAATGAATTTCATAATGAGATTGCAAAATGGAAGGCACCCTCGTGCTACTGTTCGAGTTGTTGTCTTTCTTATGATATAAAAGATATGGGCACAAATGTCAATGGTGGTGCCTGTGATGAGATCACATAGAAATTGAGCCCTTCCAAGGTTGATATACACCGTGTTGGTCAACTGATAGAGGTTGGTAAACATGATCAGCTTCAATGTTGTCAACTCAGGTGAAAACTTGGTAGTACTTATGGATGTGCCGGTACTGGAGATGTCATGGCCAGGACCAAGAACTTGGAGAATGTCATGAATCACTAGATTGCGATCATCATAAGGAGTTAGGTCGGCATTCTTAGGTCTAGTGATTTTGAGAAGTTCAGCTATGGTGTCCAGACTAATGATGAACTCTGTTCCTCTTACCATATAGTGTAGTTCACTTTCAAGATCAACTGTGTTGGCGAAATACTCCTTCACTAGATCCAACATTGGATCAACAAAATTTCCAAATAATTCTGCCCAATCTTTTGCCTCGAAGATCCGAGGGACAAAAATGGTTTCCAAAGTGTCAAATCTGACCTCCCGTTCCACTATAGGAGTTGCCCGGTCAAAAATGCTTGAGTAAGCATGCAGGCGCTGAGGAGTTCTGAACAAATCACTATTGAGTTCAATAGATGGCTGTGATGAAGAACGTGTTCGTTTTGCAACAGCTAATGTTTCCTCTTCTATCATAACCTCTTTTCCTTTGGAGGATCATCGAGACATTTGTAAAAGAGCAAACACACAGCAAAGTACCAAAACCACAACACACTCATTTTGTTAGATCTAGTCAAGAAATGAGAGTACAAAGACCAAACAGACTTAGAAGACATAGAATCACAGAACGAGAACTAAGTTAATAAAGTGACAGAATAAGCACTGCTGAAGACTTGAAACACACGAAACAGGAAACAGATGCCAAACACACAGAGAGTAATAGGCATTACAGCTCACTCTGTTAAAAATGAGTAGCAAAGTGTCACAGACAACAGACATTTCAACACAATATCATGAACGTGATATGCACAGACAGAGTCAATCAAGGTAAGAAAACTCAGATAAGTCAAAACACCATGTGAAGCAACTCTAAACAAGTCATTGGCAACAAAAACCCATTCAACAAACCCAACCAAAAGACCAAAATATTCACAACAAAAATAACAGTCAAACAGATGACATTCACAATAATGAACAACCCAAAACACAATCCATTAACAAAACACACAGATTCAAGAATATAACACTTAAAACATGAAATCTGAAGTGAAAGATAGAAAACCCATACCTTTTTCTTGAAGATTTGAGAAGAAAAAAATGCAAAAATGGAGGTATCACAAGAGTGAACACAGAGTGTTTCAGAGAGAGAAACGGGGAAGACAGTGAACAGTCACAAAGTACGAGGGAAAAACTGAAAAGTTTTTGAAAACTGCCTTTAAAACGCAAAACACGCGTTTTTCGTGACTGGATCAAGTTGCTAGTAAGTCGCCAAGGTAAGCCGCGAAACACTGTGAAACAAGATTCTTTAAAAATCTTCTAAGTGTTTTTCGTGACTAGAAGATCTACCCGCGAGGGAGTCGCGAGTTGAGCCGCGAAAATCTTTGTGTACCCCTCGCGACTAGACCTTCCACTCGCGAAAATCTCTGTGTACCCTTCTCATAATATTACGCTCAATATGTGCACATCGCAATCAATCCAAAATCTTCAAAACACTTTTAATTTTTTACAAAGAGTATTGTAAGTTTAATAATATTCCTCTTTGTACATAATAAGAGATCTAATTACCAATTTATGGATATGCAGCCTTTATAGGACTAGAAATATGGTATATTAAAAAGTACAAGCACAAAAAAGAAAACCACTAAAAACTTTTTCAAGAGTTGATAAAAATTAAAATACTTAACAGGAACAATAAAAATTTGCATCTCTCTCTCTCTCTCATACAAACGCACAAAGAGAATACCAAACCATTTTTATTCAAAGTAGTATATATATGTGTGTGTATTTGTTATAAATGGAAGACGGGGATTCGAAATCTAGTTCTCCTTATAAGGAACACCATATAATATCAATGGGTTACAAACCTCTTGACATTTATCTAAAGTTGTTAAGATGATGTGATAACAAACCAACCATGATAAGATTGTTTAATTATAAGAATTATATTCTAATTAAATTATAGTCAATCATGATTATAGGCAATGATGAGTCAGAAATTTACGATAGTCATTAAGATGATACCGTCATTAACTAAGAGACGATGTCTAGCATTTATTACCCTCATTGATGACAACACATAACAGACGGAGCAACGGTCACAGAATGAGCTGTGAACTTTAGACAAAGATTTTGTAATTCACTAGCCGTTGAACATAAATATAGCAATTCATTGCCCATTGATTAGGCACTCAACTATAAAAGAGAAGGTAACAGAAGTTAAAGGTAGTTGATGCTTATTTTAAGGCCCAATAGCAGGAAGAAGCCCAACGATATGGGTGGAGAAGAGTCAGTGAATGGCTAGAAAAGCCATTAAGCCTGGATGGTAGCAACAATGGTTAATAGGCCCATAAAGTACACAAGTGGGTTTTGAAGAAAGTAGACGGGCCTAAAAGAGCCCAAAGAGAGAGATAGTAAAACCATGGGCATTATGTGATGTAGTAAAGTAAGAATGGGCTACAATAGGCCCGAAGTAATGAAGTAAGAAAGTAGGGGCTTAATGGGAAGCCCATAAGCCCCAAGTGTGAAGAATAAGGTAATTGGGCCAGGGAAGCCCAAGGGAGTTAGTAAAAGCCCATAGGTATGTAGAATTAGAAATTGGGCCGAGGATGCCCAAGGAAAACAAATGGGCCAAGGATGCTCAAGGGGAAAGAAATAGGACAAAAGAGCCCACAAGCAATGGAATGGGTCAAGAAAAGCCCAAAGTAGCATGAGTATAAAATCAATGACCATATTGAGTCATTGGGAGAAGAATAAGTAGCAGACCTAAAGAAACCCAATAGGTAAGGGTCAAATAACACCACAGCAGGAATAGCAAAATGGCATGACAGAAAATGGTAGCAGGATTATGGAAAGAGCAAAGAATGGGCTCAAGAAGAGAAAGCCAACAACAGGGCAAGGCCCAGCCCTTGAAAAAAGCAAGCTGTAAGGAATGAGAACCAGAAAGCAGTTCATGATTACAAGTGGTTAGTCCCTTTTATGCCAAACATGCTTGATCAATTATAGCTTCTGATTACCAAAAAAAAAAAAAAAAAAAACTATTCTAACTTACCCCACTAAAAATTATATCTTTCTCGTTAGTTACAACAACCAAGAACATGCTTAATTTAATTAAGACATGTGCACAATGCTATCTACTAGTAGTATCATACAACCCTTTCTACTAAGACATCAGCTTGGGAGCCTAGACCATCAACTTGTGAATTATGACTGAGCAAATTAGGTAGTAAGGACTAAGCTACTGAGCTACTTGGATTGACTACGACATTATATTGCTAAGCTAATTGGATTGACTGTTGCATTCTACTACTAGATATTGCATCAAATATACTATATCATGGCAATTTAACTTCACCATTTTTTAAGAAAAGAAACCAAAGAGAAGTAATTTTTCATCAATGGCAACTAAAAAAAACCTAGGTGGCAGCAAATTTATGAAGAAACCTCTTCACCCACAACAAACAAAGGTGATGCATGACTTCTAGCTTTGATTCATGGTTCAAACCTATGAGATTTTAGGGGGCAAATTTTGGGAATTTGTGGTTTGGAGGGCCAAAATAATGTGTTCCAATAGTTCTAGAAAGTGGCCAAGCATGAGGCTTGGCACGTCGATGGCTTTCTGAGATTCTAAAAGAGCCAATGCATAGCAATATTCCAACTTGTCTGTGCATGTTGGTCGTGTATAGGGAATTTGATATGAGTATATGCATTATGAGAGATCTCATTTCATTATAGACATACATCCCATCCTGCAAAGAAAGAGAGAGCCTTTGCCTTAGAGCTAGAAAATTCCCAACCTTCTTCTCCATTTTCCTCACCATTAATATAACTTTGAGAGAAATATTTTTATCACCTTCACTAGCTACACAATCCCCTGAGTGTTGTGAGATTGAGTAGAAGGTTAGGAAATCATAGAAGCCATTACAAAATCCATATCCATTTGGTGGATTTCCATTGGCTGCTCAATGGTGGTAACTTAGGCAAGCTAGTTAAAGAAAGGACTACGGGAATTTAGTTACAAGCAGGAGCTTGGGAAGTTCAAGTATATACATGGATATGGGCTTGGAGGGTTCATAGTCTTACTTGTACTGCAACTATTCATCTAGTGGAGATTTTCGACAGTGTGATCGGGGAATGGGTTTTTGTGCTTGGTTGCTTGAGTTTTCCTCTTCACAGGCACTTTCATGTGTTTAACTTTGGTTTGATTTATTTCTGAATTTTCATATTGCTATTTGCATGCTTTAGTTCATTCTTGAATATTCTTGCAATATGGCATTTATCTAAAAATACGTATATTGGACTAAGTTGTAGTTTTAGTTTAAAAATGTTTAAGCTATAAAAATTGATTATGGGGGTTCTAAATATATGTCAAGGTGTAATTAGCATTTCTCAACATTTCATAAGAAAAATAAAATTGTAATTTTGTTTATTTTTTTAAGTAAATTTCACTACATAATATAAATGGAGCAGGCTTATATTTGTCAATAAAATCCTAAAAGCATTGGTTTAGAAAATATTTTTAGAAACCTTTTGTGGAAAAAGGAAAAAATGAATTTTTTTTTACAGATTTTTATATTTCCCATAAAAATGGTATCAAAACATTTCTTTAATGGTTTATTAACAATTGCTCTAAGGGCACGCATTAACATTACATAATTTTTAATTAAATTATTAAACCAATTATTATGAATGTTAGTTTTTCATTAGAAAAATTATAATGTTATATTATTAAAAATATGTGAATAAGAGAGAGAGGGAGAGAGAGAGAGAAAGAGAGAGGTAACCAATGATGATTTTTATAGAATTTTTATTTATAGTTTTTGAGCTACTAAGTTACATAAGGAATAACAACTACATACCTTTTAGCATACCTTAGGGATATATATACTTCTTCCTCTTCAGTCTTAGGCCTTTGGTCATCAGACCGAGGAACTCCATGTCTGAAAGGAAGTAATCCTTTCTTGAAGTTTTTCATGCTAAACCGTTCTAGAACCTTATCTATATATCCAGCTTGTGATAAGCCTAACATCTTATTCTTGCGATCTCGCGAAAGCTTGATCCTTAGAATAAAGTTAGCCTCACCCAAGTCCTTCATATCAAATTGGCTTGACAGCCAAACCTTTACCAATGACATTACCCCTACATCATTTCCAATGAGTAGAATATCATCAACATAAAGCACTAGGAACATTACTACTTTATCTCGATGTATTTTGTACACACATGGTTCATCAAGATTTTGTTCAAAACCAAATGACTTGATTGCTTGATCAAATCTAATGTTCCAAGACCTAGATGCTTGCTTAAGTCCATAAATGGACCTTTTCAACTTGCATACCTGTTGGTTAAATCTGGTTTTGTATCTCATAGAAAACACACAGCGGAAGCAACAAACAAAGATTTACTTCATTCATGATTGATAACTTGCACTATATAAATTTCAGAATTTAAGAACAAGATAGCGTACCTTGGTGCAGTGAAATTCAAAACAAAAGATTATAACTACTTGAGAACACTTTTAATCTTCACTCCAATTCCACTTTACGCCCAAGAAGTGTGGTCTTCTCAATCAGTTTCCAAGGGAGAATAATTGAGTGACTTCACTCGCACATACACACCACTTCACAATGGTGTCTCTCTTTTTTCTCTTATTCTTTTTCTTATAAAAAAATTCTGTATGTTTCTCCCTTTTATAACTAACTGATTATCTAATTGGGCTGGCTTATTGGGCCTTTCCAATTGGGCTTTAGTGTGTGGCTTGGAGTGGGACCAAAAGGGACCAATAAGACACTAGCTCCAATGGGCCTTGGGCTTTTCTGTCAACTCTTGACAAGTCCAAATTTGCCATTAATTATATTTAATACCACTATATAAATATAATTGCACTCTATGCCTTATTAATTAATTATATCCCAAGACTTTATTATTCATGCACCCCTTCATAAAATATTCATAGTAATACAAAGTCATGAATGTAGACTACCACTTTGTAGATTACTACATCTTAATCCTTGAGTACCCGGTTTAATCTTTTTAAAGTTATTCATCATATATTTATGAAATCTAATTTCATAAATATATACTTAAGTAATTTCTTACCAAAGTGGTTAGGCCTAACTCTCTGAATAACTGAACCCATTAAACTTATCTCAAGGGAATATTTTATATCTCCGTTGAGAATATATGTTCCATCAACACTAAATGTGGCTGCCTAACATACTGAGATTTTGACCGTTACTTTAGATCTCACTCTTGATATATCAAAGCAACCTACACTTCATGATTAGGTCCATTATTCTCTCAGGATTAAGAGTTCATACAAATATAAGTCGTGAGATTTATTATTCAATTGACAGTCGTTAGGAGAATAATAAATCTCACAGCGGTCCAGTTCAATATGTCTTAACTCTTAAAATATATTAACACATCAACTAGAAGTCTCCACTTCCATGATCAAGACAAATCATCATAGTTGATATGTTATAGTCTCTGCAGATGAAATGCCCAATTTCATCACCGACTACGAACTAAAATTCTGAGTTTACAAAGAACTTGTGACTTATATCTTCTGTGACTAAATCACATAAATCACATACTATGCATCTCATGGACTAAATGATAATGTCCGAATATTCATGTTACCATTATTTTAGGTAATAATAAAACAACTTTATTATTTACAATATTAAGTCATACATCATGTCATACATAATGTCATACATAATATTATACATAGCATCATACAATAGGATTTAAGGGCACTAATCCCAACAATACCATATGCTCTTGGTTCTTTGCTATGAAACCTTCCGATTGCAACATATAGATTTCTTCTTCAAGATTTCCATTGAGAAATGCAATCTTGACATCCATTTGCCAAATCTCATAATCATAATGAGCAGCAATGGATAAGAGAATTCTAATAGATTTAAGCATTGCTCCTTTACCCCAAAAAAAAAACCAATGATGTGCATCTATATCATTCATTGCCTTTTCATAAGTGTATCATTCATTGCCTTTGCATCTATACCATCTATACTTGCATTCTACAGTGGATGAATAGGTGACAACCATTTTTGGACTTACATTTTGTAGTGCATGAACCAGTGACAAGCGTTTATGGACACGCATTCTAAAGTGGGTGAACCAGCGACAAGCATCTCTGGTCTCTCGTTCCACTATCGGTGAACCAGCAACAAACGTCCCCAGACTCACATTCTACAGTGGGTGAACTAGTGACAAGTGTCTCTAGACTCTTATTCTACAATAGGTGAATCGGAAACAAAAGTCCCTGGACTCGCACTCTATAGTGGGTGAACCGGTGACAAGCAACCCTTGACTCTCATTCTACAACAGGTGAAGCAGCGACAAGTGTCCCTAGAGTCTCATTCTATAGTGGGTGAAACAGCGACAAGCGTCTCTAGACTCACATTCTACAGGGGGTAAAGCAGCGACAAGCGTCCCTAGACTCACATTCTACAGTAGGTTAACTAGCGATAAGCGTCTTTGGACTCACATTCTGTAGTGCGTGAAACAACGACAAGTGCCTATGGACACACATTCTACAGCGGGTGACCCAGCGACAAACGTCCTTGGATTCTCATTCTACAGCAGATTAACCAGCGACATGTATCTATAGACTCGCATTCTACAGTGGGTGAAGTAGCGACAAGCGTCCCTAGACTCGCATTCTACAGTGGTTGAACCAGTGACAAGCATCCCTGGACTCGCATTCTACAGTGGATGAACTAGTGAGAAGCGTCTCTGGACTGTCATTCTACAATGGGTGAACCAGAGATAAAAGTCCCTAGACTTGTATTCTACAATGGGTGAACTAGCGATAAGCATCTTTGTGCTCAAATTCTGTAGTGTGTGAACTAGCAACAAGCGTCTATGGACAAGCATTCTACAGTGGGTGAACCAGTGATGAGCGTCCTTGGACTCGCATTCTAAAATTGATGAACTGGCGACTAGCGTCTCTGGACTCTCATTCTACTATGGGTGAACCAGCGACAAGCATCCCTGGACTCTCAATCTACAGTGGGTGAACAGGTGACAAGTGTCCCTAGACTCGCATTCTACAGTCGGTGAACCAGCGACAAGCATCCCAGGACTCTCAGATTTTGCAGTTGGTGAACCTTCGACAAGCGTCTATGGACACACATTCTACAGTGGGTGAACCAACTACAAGCATCCTTGGACTCACATTCTAAAACTGGTGAACCGACAACAATCGACCTTGGACTCACATTCTAAAACTGGTGAACCGGCGACTAGCCTCTCCGGACTCTTATTCTATAGTTGTTGAACTATGGACAAGCGTCCCTGGACTCTCATTCTACAGGGGGTGAACCAATAACAAGCGTCCCCGCATTCTACAGTGGGTGAAGCAGCGACAAGTGCCTCTAAACTCTCATTCTACTGTGGGTGATCCACTGACAAACGTCCCTGCACTCGCATTCGATAATGGGTGAACCAGCGATAAGCATCTTTGGACACTCATTATGTAGTGTGTGAACCAGCGACAAGCGTCTATGGATACGCATTATACAGTGGGTGAAGCAGCAATAAGCTTCTCTGGACTCTTATTCTACAGTGGGTGAACCAGCTACAAATGTCCCTGGACTTGCATTCTACAGTGGGTGAACCAAAGACAAGCATCTCTAGACTCTCATTCTACACTGGGTGTACCGGTGACAAGCGTCCCTAGACTCGCATTCTACAGTGGGTGAACTAGTACATGCATCTCTAGACACTCATTCTACAATGGGTGAAATAGCGACAAGCGTCCTTGGACTCACATTCTAAAACTGGTGAACTGATGACAATCGACCTTGGACTCACATTCTAAAATGGGTGAATCGACGACTAGCATCTCTAGACTCTCATTCTATAGTTGTTGAACTAGCGACAAGCATCCCTGGACTCTCATTCTACAGTGGGTGAACCAACAACAAGCGTCCCCGCATTCTACAGTGGGTGAAGCAGCGACAAGTGCCTCCGAACTCTTATTCTACTGTGGGATATCCACCGACAAACGTCCCTGGACTCGCATTTGATAATGGGTGAACCAGAGATAAGCATCCACGAGCTCTCATTCTAAAATGGGTGAACCAGCGACAAGCGGCCCTGGACTTGCGTTCTACAATGGGTGAACCAGTGATAAGCGTCTTTGGACTCACATTCTGCTGTGGGTGAACCAGCAACAAACATCTATGGACACGCATTCTACAGTGGGTGAACCGGCAACAAGCGTCCTTAGGCACGCATTCTACAGTGCGAGAACCAGCGACAAGCTTCTCTAGACTCGCATTCTACTGTGGGTGAACCTATGAGAAGCCACTCTAGACTCACGTTCTATAATGGGCGAGCTAACGATGAGCGTCTTTAGACTTGCGTTCTATCGTGGGTGAACCAGTGACAAGTATCCCTAGACTCACATTCTACAGTAGGTCAACTAGCGATAAGCGTCTTTGGACTCACATTCTACAGTGGGTGACCAAGTGACAACCGTCCTTGGACTCATATTCCACAGTGAGTGAACTAGAGACAGGAGTCCCTTGACTCACATTAAACAGTGGGGGAACCAGCGACAAGCGTCCCTTGACTCGCATTCTACAGTTGGCGAACCAGTGACAAGTGTCCCTAGACTTGCATTCTACAGTGGGCGACCAAGTGACAACCGTCCCTAGAATCACATTCTATAGTGGGTGAACCGGCGGCAACCGTCCCTAGACTCGCATTCTAAAATGGTAGAACTGGCGACAAGCATCCTTGGACTCACATTCTAAAACAGGTGAACCGACCACAATCATCCTTAAACTCGCATTCTAAAGTTGGTGAACCAGTGACAAGCGTTCCTGGATTCGCATTCTACAATGGGTGAATTAGTGACAAGCGTCCTTGGACTCGTATTCTAAAGTGGGTGAACTGGTGACTAGCATCTCTAAACTCACATTCTACCGTGGGTGAACCAATGACAAGTGTACCTGGACTTGCATTCTATAGTGGGCGACCAAGTGACAACCGTCCCTGGGCTCACATTCTATAGTGGTTGAACTGGCGACAAGCGTCCTTGGACTTGCATTCTAAAATGAGTGAACCGGCGGCAAGCATCCTTGGACTCACGTTCCAAAACGGGGTGAACAGGTGACTAGCATTTGTGGACTCACATTCTACAGTGGGTGAACTAGAGACAAGCATTCCTGGACTTACATTCTACAATGGGTGAACCAGTGACAAGCTTCCTTGGACTCGCATTCTAAAGTGGGTGAACCGGTGAAAAGCTTCCCTGGACTCGCATTCTACAGTGACTGGCATTCCACAGTGGGCGAACCAGCGACAAGCGTCTCTTGACTGGTATTCTATAGTGGGCGAACCAGTGACCACCGTCTCTTGACTCTCATTCCATAGCGGGTGAACTGTAGAATAAGCATCTCTGGAGTAGCATTCCACAGTGGGCAAACCAATGACAAGCGTCCCTAGACTCGCATTCTACAGTGGGTGAACCAATGACAAGCGTCTCTGGATTGGCATTCTACAGTGGATGAACCTGTGACAAGCCTCTCTAGACTCCAATTCTACAATGGGCAAGCCAACGACAAGCGTTCCTGTACTAGCATTCTGCAGTGGGCGAACCAGCGACAAGCATCCCTAGACTCACATTCTAAATTAGGTGAACCAGCGATAAGTGTCATTGGTCTCGCATTCTATAACGGTTGAACCGGGGACATATGTCCCTAGACTCACATTCTACAGTGGGTGAACCAGCGATAAGCATTCCTAGGCACGTATTCTATAGTGGGGGAACCAGCAATAAGCATCTCTGGACTTGCATTCTAAAGTGGGTGAACTAGCGACAAGCATTCCTGGACTCGCATTCTATAGTGGGTGAACCAGTGACAAGCATCCTTAGACTCGCATTTGAAAATAGGTGAACCAGCGACAAACATCCTGGGACTCAAATTATAAAACGGGTGAACCGGCGACAAGCATCCCTGGACTCACATTGCACAGTGCGTGAACCAGCGACAAGCATTCCTGGACTCGCATTTTATAGTGGGTGAACCAGTGACAAGCTTCCTTAGACTCGCATTCTAAAGTGGGTGAACCAGCGACAAGTTTCCCTGGACTCGCATTCTACAGGGGGGGAACTAGTGAGAAGCTTCCTTGGACTCGCATTCTACAGTGACTTGCATTTCAAAGTGGGCGAACTAGCGACAAGCATCTACGGACTAGCATTCTACAGTGGGCGAACCAGCGACAAGCGTCCAAGTGTGAAGAATAAGGTAATTGGGCCAGGGAAGCTCAAGGGAGTTAGTAAAAGCCCATGGGCATGCATAATTAGAAAATGGGCCGAGGATGCCCAAGGAAAGCAAATGGGCCAAGGATGCTCAAGGGGAAAGAAATGGGACAAAAAAGCCCGTAAGCAATGGAATGGGTCAAGAAAAGCCCAAAGTAGCATGAGTATAAAATCAATGACCATATTGAGTCATTGGGAGAAGAGTAAGTAGTAGACCCAAAGAAACCCAATAGGCACGGGTCAAATAACACCACGGTAGGAACAGCAAAATGGCATGACAAAAATGGCAGCTGGATTACAAAACAAGCAAAGAATGGGCTTAAGAAGAGAGAGCCCACAATAGGGCAAGGTGTAGCCCTTTAAAATAGTAAACTATGAGGAATGAGAACCAGAAAGCAGTTCATGATTACAAGTGGTTAGTCCCTTTTATGCAAAACATGCTTGCTCAATTATAGCTTCTGATTACAAAAAAATTATTCTAACTTACCCTACTAAAAATTATATCTTTCTCGATAGTTACAACAACCAAGAACATGCTTAATTTAATTAAGACATGTGCACAATGCTATCTACTAGTAGTATCATACAACCCTTTATACTAAGACATTAGCTTGGGAGCCTAGAACATCATCTTGTGAATTATGACTGAGCAAATTAGGTAGTAAGGACTAAGCTGCTGAGCTACTTGGATTGACTACGACATTCTATTGCTAAGCTAATTGGATTGACTGTTGCATTCTACTACTAGATATTGCATCAAATATACTATATCATAGCAATTTAACAACACCATTTTTTAAGAAAACGAGCCAAAGAGAAGCAATTTTTCGTCAATGGCAACTAAAAAAAACCTAGGTGGCAGCAAATTTATGAAGAAACCTCTTCACCCACAACAAGCAAAGATGATGCATGACTTCAGGCTTCGATTCATGGTTCAAACCCATGAGACTTTAGGGGCAAATTTTGGAAATTTGTGGTTTGGAGGGCCAAAATAGTGTGTTCCAACAGTTCTAGAAAGTGGCTATGCATGAGGCTTGGCACGTCCATGGCTTTTTCAGATTCTAAAAGAGCCAATGCATAGCAATATTCCAACTTGTCTGTGCATGTTGGACGTGTATAGGGAATTTGATATGAGTATATACATTATGAGAGATCTCATTTCATTATAGACACATCCCATCTTGTAAAGAAAGAGAGAGCCTTCGCCTTAGAGCTAGAAAACTCCCAACCCTCTTCTCCATTTCCCTCACCATTAATATATCTTTGAGAGAAATGTTTTTATCACCTTCACCAGCTACATAATCCCTTGAGTGTTGCGAGATGTAGCAAAAGGTTAGGAAATCATAGAAGCCATTACAACGTTGGTAAATCATAGAAAGGACTTCGGGAATTCGATTACTAGCAGGAGCTTGGGGGCCTCAAGAATATAGGTGGATATGGGCTTGGATGGTTCATAGTCTTACTTGTACTGCAACTATTCATCTAGTGGAGTTTTTCGACAGTAAGATCGGGGAATGTGTTTTTGTGCCTGGTTGCTTTGGTTTGAATTTTAATACTATTATTTGCATGCTTTAGTTCATTCTTGAATATGCTTGCGATGTGGCATTTGTCTAAAAATACGTATACTGGACTAAGTTGTAGTTTTAGTTTAAAAATGTTTAAGCTATAAAAATTGATTATGGGGGTTCTAAATATCTGTCAAGGTGTAATTAGCATTTCTATAGTGGATGAACAGATGACAAGCATCCTTGGACTCGTATTCTAAAATGGGTGTACTAGCGACAAGCATTCCTGGACTCGCATTCTACAGTGGGTGAACAAGTGACAAAGCCGCGAAAGTTTGAAACCCTGAAACCGTGTAAGTTTACTTAGTGAGGCCTAAAACCCCAGAAATCTGCAAGATCGAGTTCATTGACCTCAGACTGATCAAAGTGTGAAAAGAAGGCTGCGGCCTTACTCATAGTATTCGAAATGGTGGCAGAACTGCGGCCCACCTCAAGCTAAGAAGAGGTAGTAGGAAGTGGACCTGTCAAGAAAGCACAAACCGTGAAATGAGAAGTCATGATCTAAAAAGGACAACTCATAAGTTAGAAATGAAGAAGGAGATAAGGGGAAAGGAAACTTACCAGGACCCGTAAGAATGTGGGCTATGGGAACGACTGTACAGGTATAGAAGGTACGATAAAAACGGGTGCTGTAGGAACAGCAGAAATAGGTGCTATGGGTGTGGCAGGAGGAGTGGCTGAGGACATACCTATGTCTGCTGCAACACCTGGCCCTTCATAGGCCCTTGGAAATGGGGAAATGGGCGTATAAATGAAGGGAGACCATAGCAAAAGGAATGACACAGAGTGAACTTAGCAAGATAAAGAAAAAAAGGGGGCACATACGCATGAATTCGGTCTCTGGGGCAACACTCTCCTCTTCGTTCCTAAGCTCACATTCTACAGTGGGTGAACCAATGACAAGCGTCTCTGGACTCACATTCTACACTAAGTGAACTGGCGATAAGCGTCCCTTGACTCATGTTCTACAGTGGGTGAACTAGCGACATGCGTCTCTGGACTCTCATTCTACAGTGGGCGAAACTGTGACAAATGTCCCTGGACTCGCATTCTTTAGTGGGTGAACTAGCGACAAGTGTTTACGGACACGCATTCCCTAATGGGTGAACCGGAGACAGGCATCCCTGGACTCTCATTCTATAGTGGGTGAAGCAGCGACAAGCATCCCTAGACTCACATTATAAAGTGGGTGAACCAGCAAAATGCTTCTCTCACTCTCATTCTACAGTGGGTGAAACAGCGACAAGCGACTTGAACTGGCATTCAACAGTGGGTGAACCAGCGATAAGCGTCTTTGGACTCGCATTCTGTAGTGGGTGAACCAATGACAAGCGTCTATGAACACACATTCTACAGTGGGTGAATCGGCGAAAAGAGTCCTTAGGCATGCATTCTACAGTGGGTAAACTAGCGACAAGCGTCCCCAGATTCTCATTCTAAATTAGGTGAACCAGCGACAAGAGTGGGTGAACCAGTGATAAGCGTCCTTGGACTCACATTCTGCCGTGGGTGAACCAGTAACAAGTGTCTATGGACACGCATTCTACAGTGCGTGAACCGGCGACAAGCGTCCTTAGGCACGCATTCTACAGTGGGAGAACTAGCGACAAGCATCTCTAGACTTGCAATGACGCTTGGCACGTCCATGGCTTTTTGAGATTCTAAAAGAGCCGATGCATAGCAATATTCAAACTTGTCTGTGCATGTTGGCCATGTATAGGGAATTTGATATGAGTATATACATTATGAGCGATCTCATTTCATTATAGACATACATCCCATCTTGTAAAGAAAGAGAGAGCCTTTGCCTTAGAGCTAGAAAACTCCCAACCCTCTTCTCCATTTCCCTCACCATTAATATGTCTTTGAGAGAAATGTTTTTATCACCTTCACCAGCTACACAATCCCTTGAATGTTGCGAGATGTAGTAAAAGGTTAGGAAATCATAGAAGCCATTACAACAGTGGTAACTTAGGCAAGCTAGTTAAAGAAAGGACTTTAGGAAATCCTAGATAACCCTAGCTCATAGGTCTGCAAGTTTCCAACTAGCTCAGTGAAAGGAATCTTGTCAATATCCGTTGATTCTTCTATCGCCGTGATCTTGGCATGAAATCTCTCGGGTAGATATCTGAGCACTTTCCTCACAATCTTGGGTTCAGGGATGGTTTCCCCAAGATTGAAAGCTGAGTTTACTATGTCCTTGAGCTTGGCATAGAACTCATCAAACGACTCATCCTCCTCCATCTTAATCTCTTCAAAGCTTGTAGTGAGCCTCTGAAGCTTTGAATCTTTAACAGCCTTTGTTCCTTCATAGGTTGTCTGGAGGATGATCCATACTTCCTTTGTAGTTTCAGTAGAGGATATCTTCTTGAACTCCTCATTGGTGACTGCGCTGAATAGGGCATTCAACGCTCTACTATTGAAGTTTGCCGCCTTGATCTTGGCTTCATCCCAATCGGCGAGCGCTTCCTTTAGCTTAGTCCAGCCAATCTTTACAGCTTGCCATATTTTTTCATCTAAAGACTGCAAGAAAGCTCTTATGTGTACTTTCCAGTATGCGTAGTTAGTCCCATCAAATAAAGGAGGTATAATTAACGACTGTCCTCTATCCATGACAAACAGGGGTCAATGGATCAAACACAGCAAAGATTAAACCCTAATCAGAGTGTGCCTGCTCTGATACCACTTGATAGACCACAAACTGAATGACCCCTTGTGATTAACCCAATAAATTAATTAGACACGTTATTAATTAATCAATTTAACATACACTTGTGTGGAAGCACAAACAAATCACCAAACAACTAAATATGCAGCGGAAATTAAATGACACGGTGATTTGTTTACGAATGGGAAAAACCCTTGCGGAAAAAACCCCACCGGGTGATTTTCAGGTCACCACTCCTGAAACTCCACTATTATCAAATCAAGCGATTTCAAGTAAAGGAATCCCAAGTACCTTACCAACCTACAGTTGAACCCTTACCCCAATACCCAATTGGACTTGATTTGTAGTGACAGTTCCCCCTTTTGATGCACGGCTCCCAAGTACGTGACTAACCAATGGGCGGATCCCTGTACGCGACTTCAAACACCAGCTTAGAAGGAGAGGTTGGCTGCAAAGTTCTTCAGTTCATCATACACGATGAATATCAGGAAGATGCTTGGTCACAAAAGCCAAAGGTGCAAATACACAGCAACTTCTTCAGAGAAGATGAACTAGGTCAAGAACTTCGTCTTTGATCACAAATTGCTTGAGCAGAGTTTTGGTCAATACTTGTGTCTTCTTTTTCGGCTCTTAAAATAGTCCTTTTATATGTCTACGGTTAGGAGAAAAGAAGGCATAAAGACATATTCACGGATCCCAAGAAATCAGATCAAAAATCTGATTTTCGTAAATTTCGACAGATAGCAGGTGTCGATGAGCTATCGAGAAGGTGTCGAGCTTTAATGATTTTGCACTTCAGCTTGTTTTTCTTTGAAAAGACTTGATGACTTCAACACTTGATCTTGAAACCTTGTTTCTTGAAGTATTAAAAACACCTAGAACTACCCAATTACAAGTAGAGTGTGTTTTGTCAAAAGGATTAGCCAATTTACATAAATAAGTGACATATGTTCTTAACAAGTGAAAACACATATGTCCTAACACCAATTAGAGAAGGTTGTTGGCTGCAACGTTCTTTAGTTCATCCACGATGAAGATCCATAAGATGCTTGGTCACAAAACCCTTTGGTGCACAAACACAGCAACTTCCACACAAGAATGATGAACTAGGGCAAATTCTGCCTCCGGTCACAATTTTCTTGAACAAACTTTGCTTAACACTTGTGCAACTTGTGTCACCTTTAACGGCCCTTAAAATAATCATTTTATATGTCAAGGGTTATGAGAAAAGAAAGCCTAAACACAATCACAAATTAGAGTCAAAACAGAACTGAAAATCAGTTTTTCATACACCTTGATAGATAGCCATCTGTCTAGAAGTTGTCGAGCCACGGGGTTGGAACAGTTCTTTAAGCTCAATAGATACTAACTGTCGAGTTTTAATGGCAGGCACTTTTCAGACTTGAATCTTGGACAGACTTGCATGGCTTCAACACTTGATCTTGAAACACTGTTTCTTGAAGTATTAAACACATCCTAGATCTACCTAAATACAAGTAAAGTGCATTTTATCAAAGGCCAATTACATAAAATGGTAACATATGCTTCTAACAAGTGAATCACATATGTCTTAACACACACATATATATATATAAAGAGGATTTTCCTCTTTGAACTGGACTTTTATGTGATTCAGAAATACTTCTAAACCTTACTTTTAATAGGGAAAAAACTTGAGAACAACCTGGTAAAAACTAAAAATATATCTTCAACTCCACTTAAAATTCCTACAAAATAGGACACTCTCTTACTAATCCATGTCTTCAAAAAAAATTTATTCATTTTTTTTAAAGGAAAATTATGACACTAGACCAAATAAATAAATAAATAAATAAATAAAACCTCATCGCATGCGCAATGCGTGTGTGAAGAGGCTAGTGTGTGTGTGTATATATATATCTTGAAATCCTCTATTGAAATCTTGTCACGTCATATTTTCTTGAAATGGTGGGATAGATATTGCCATATACAACTTCAAATATAATAAATTAAAATCATTCTATTAATGACTATCATAAACTGAAATTAAATTTAATAATTTTACAAAATTTTAGAATATTTAACGATACAAATAACATCATAATAAATGCAAATTAACAACTAATATAATGTTCTAATTTCATATTTAGAACAAAAAAAAATAAAATAAAAATGGGAGATAATCATTACTTTAATTTCAGTTGATTTCATAATAATGTACAACAAAAAATTTTCATGTCTTATAATTTTGCACATTATTATTCTTGTATAAATTTTATAATTAACTACATGTTGACATTTTATTCTGTATTTAAACCTCCATTAAAATATTCTCATATTATATTTTCTTTAAAAGATAGAATAGATAATTTTATATACATACACAACTATAAGAAATATTATTATACTAATAAATGTTATAATTATTAAATTTAATATTTGGACAAAACATAAAGGAGAGAATCCGATCTTACAATACTTTACGGCACATTTCATTCGTCAAAAAAATTTGATCAAACAAAATTTATTCTTGCCATATATTCACCTAATGTCTCTATATATTTAACTGTATAGTTGTTCACTACCAAGCTGTACCTTGTCTCACTTCTCTTTCTTTGGCAAAATTCAACAAGAAACCTAAATCATGAGAACTCTCTCTACCTATATCCTTTGTTTGCTTGTTCTCTACCTTACTGTTGGTGCGCACTTTATACAAAACTTCATGCTCTTCGGCATTGTTAGTTTATATAAGTCAGATCTTTCCTGTTATTTAAAGATCCACCATTATACTCTTTAACTTTATTAATTTTATACGACCATTGTATCTCCTTATGATTTCTCATCTTTTGTTCCTCTGATAGTTGTGGCTATAAGAAAACTATAGCATCTTATAAATATTTAAGAGTATTTTTTTAATCAAGGAAAAAAACTTATTTAAGTTTTTTTTTTTTCATATATATTTTTTAATTTGCTATCTTTTTTTATCCCCACCATCATTTTGCTATCATTTTTTTCATATATATCTTTTAATTTGCTATCATTTTTGTTTCATTATAAGAATTATATTCTAATTAAATTATATTCAATCATGATTATAGGTAGCAAGCCCATGGTGGTGGATGCTAAAATGTGCCTAGTGGAGCGGTTTGTCTTTAGTCCTGGATCGGATTGCTTGCCAAGAGACTGCAACGCAGATTGTATAACAAAGCACCCCGGATCTACTGGACTATGCAATGCTTCAATATATTGCACCATGTTACAAGCCTTGCTAATCCGTTTCAATATATTTAGCGGAAAGTACTAAATATAGGTTATATTTTACTGATAAATTCAAAAAATGAACATGTTTGATAAAATAAATAGAAATTATGATAGGAATGGAAATTTTATTACTGAGAATAAAAGATTTTAGGATTTGTGCCCTAAAATCATATTGTTTGACATTATCTATTGAATAATAATTTTTATTTTATTTTTGACACTATTGTGACATGAATATTTGGAAATTATTTTATAGTTCATGAGATGCATAGTATGTGATTTAGGAATAGGATAAGATGTGTGTGAAGAAGATCAAAATACAAGCCCAATTCCTTTTAGGACCACGTATTTTTTCCCCATACAGTTACTATATGAATAAATGTCATAATTATTGAATATAATATTTGGACATTTTTTTTTTTTTTTTGTGAAACCCCTATCAATGGGGAGTATTATTAAGTACCAAAACGAAGGTAAAAATTGTAAGCATCAATCGTGTCTGGTGGAACAGACTCCATCCAAACATCCAATGGACTAGTTATAGCTCATCTAGCTACTCTATGAGCCACACAATTACCTTGCCTCTTAATATGGCCAAATAATACATGACTAAAAAAAGAACAAAGAAAAGTAATGTCTTGTAAGATATGTCCAAACTCAAATTGAGTCATATTACGACAATTGATTGAGTTAATAATGATTTCTAAATCACCTTCAACTATTAATCTTCGAAAACTCAACTCCTTTGCAAACCAAAGAGTTTGGCGTGCTGCTAGCACTTCCACCATCTCTACTAAAGCAAGTAGTGGAATCTGCTGTGTTAAAGCAGCCATAACCAATCCGTCATCATTACAGATTATAATACCAAGGCCAGCCTTGTTTTCTTCTGCAAAGAGTGCTCCATCAAAGTTAACTTTAAGTAGACCTGGCAGTGGAGGACACCATCTGACTGACCTCGTGTGCGTGGGATCTTGGTGTGGATTAGACGCAGTTGCTGGTACTCCTGAAGACCTTCACAAGCCATAGAACTGATCTTTGCCAATGGGACCGTGTCTTCCTCTAGTCGGAGTTTGTTTCTACACATCCAAATCAGTGAAGTCGTCCATGCAAACAGAGCAAAGCGAGACCTGTCCTGTTGTGCCCACTTTTATTTGGACAAAACATAAATGAGATAATCTAATCTTATTATTCTTTATGGCACATTTCACTAGTTGAAAACATCTAATCAAACATAATTTATTCTTGCCATATATTCATGTAATGTCTCTATATATTTAAATATATTGTCATTCACTACCGAACTACCCCTTGTCTCACTTCTCTTTCATTGGCAAGATTCAACAAGAGACCTAAATTGTGAGAACTCTCTCAAGAAAGTCAATACAGTACCAATACCAGACCAATACCGATCGTACCGGGAAAATTTACCATGCTGGCTATATAACTGGTACTGGTACTCCTTCAAAATGTACCGGAAAAAATACTGGGTTGTACCGGCCTGTATAGGTCGGTATTGGCATTTCGGCTAATACGATAAAAAAAATTCTTTAAAAATATTTTATTTAATCTAATATATTGGCTAATGTAATTAAGCTAATACGTAGGCTTATAAAATATGTGGATTTTAATTTTATGTTGATAAACCTAAAAATTCATAAATTCATACTTGCGTTAAAAATAAAAATATATATTTATGTATAGAAATTTATAAATAGCAATAATCCCAAAACGGTACACCAAAATATTTCGTTTCTTTGGCCAAACCGAAACAATCTCTAATACAAAATTGACTCTGTTTTTCTATATATATCCTTTATTTGCTTATTCTCTTCATTACTATTGGTACGCTCTTCATTCAAAACTTCATTCTCTTCTACTTTGTTAGTTTACATATAAGTTATATATTTTCTGTTATTTAAAAATTGACCATCATATCTCTTTACCTTTTTAATTTTATAGGACCATCATATCTCCTTACAATTTCTCACCTTTTGTTCCTATGTATAATTGTGGCTATAAGAAAATTATATCATCTTATAAATATTAGAGAGTATAATTTTAATCAAGGCAAAACACCTGTTTGCTACTAATATATTGTCTCCATTTTTTATTTGGTCTTCAAGTTTCATATCTTTCATTTTTTTTTCTTTTTTTTTTTTAAATTTGGTATAATTTTTCTTATCCCAACCATCATATCACTTACAGAAAAGTCTATTTTTAAACTAACAATGCAGTTGATTAGCCATTTAGGCATTTTTTGTAGGTGGAATGGCAGTGGGAGCCAAAATAATAGCAAAATTAAAAAACCAAATAGATAGCAAAATGAAAAATATAAAGATCTAAAAAATACCTGTAAAATCTTGAAAACCAATTTTAATATAGGGTTAAATAAAATATAGTAACTAGAAAGGTGTTTTTTTTAGTCTATGGCTTTGAAAAGCTGTTGATTTTAAAGAATGAACTATATAAGGATAACCCTTTCTTTTCTCATAATATTACGTTCAATATGTGCACATCGCAATCAATATGTGCTTAACCAATTTATGGATATGCAGGACTAGAAATATGGTATATTAAAAAGTACGACCACAAAAAAGAAAACCCCTAAAAACTTTTTTCAGGAGTTGATAAAAATTAAAATACTTAACAAGAACAATAAAAAACTTTCTCTCTCTCTCACACACACACAAAGAGAATACCAAACCATTTTTATTCACAGTAGTATATATATGTGTCTATATTTGTTATAAGTGGAAGATGGGGATTCGAAATCTAGTTCTCTTTATAAAGAACACCATATAATATCAATGGATTACAAACCTCTTGACATTTATCTAAAGTTGTGAAGATGATGTGATAACAAACCAACCATGATATGATTGTTAATTATAAGAATTATATTCTAATTAAATTATAGTCAATCATGATTACAGGCAGCGATAAGTCAGAAATTTACGATCGTCATTAAGATGATATCGTCATTAACCAAGAGATGATGTCAGGCATTTGTTATGCTCATTGATGACAACACGTAACAGACAGAGCAACGGTCACAGAATGAGCTGTGAACTTTAGACAAAGATTTTGTAACGCACTAGTCATTGAACATAAATATATCAATTCATTGCCCATTGATTAGGCACTCAACTATAAAAGAGAAGGTAACAGAAGTTAAAGGTTGTTGATGTTCATTTTGAGGCCCAATAGCAAGAAGAAGCCCAACGATATGGGCGGAGAAAAGTTAGTGAATGGCTAGAAAAACCATTAAGCCTGGATGGTAGCAACAATGGTTAACAGGCCCATAAAGTACACAAGTGGGCTTTGAAGAAAGTAGAAGGGCCTAAAAGAGCCCGGAGTGAGAGATAGTAAAACCATGGGTGTTATCTGATGTAGCAAAGTAAGAATGGGCCACAACAGGCCTGAAGTAATGAAGTAAGAAAGTAGGGGGTTAATGGGAAGCCCATGAGCCCTAAGTGTGAAGAATAAGGTAATTGTTCAAGGGAAGCCTAAAGGAGTTAGTTCAAGGATGCCCAAGGAAAGCAAATGAGCCAAGGATGCTTAAGGGGAAAGAAATGGGACAAAAGAGCCCACAAGCAATGGAATGGGTCAAGAAAAGCCCAAAGTAGCATGAGTATAAAATTAATGACCATATTGAGTCATTAGGAGAAGAATAAGTAGTAGACCCAAAGAAATCCAACAGGCACGGGTTGAATAACACCACAATAGGAACAACAAAATGGCATGACAGAAAATGGTAGCAGGATTATGGAAAGAGCAAAGAATGGGCTCAAGAAGAGAAAGCCCGCAATAGGGCATGGCCCAGCCCTTGAAAAAAGCAAGTTGTAAGGAATGAGAACCAGAAAGCAGTTCATGATTACAAGTGGTTAGTCCCTTTTATGCAAAACATGCTTGATCAAATATAGCTTCTGATTACAAAAAAACTATTCTAACTTACCCTACTAAAAATTATATCTTTCTCGATAGTTACAACAACAAAGAACATGCTTAATTTAATTAAGACATGTGCACAATGCTATCTACTAGTAGTATCATACAACCCTTTATACAAAGACATCAGTTTGGGACCTAGAACATCAGCTAGTGAATTATGACTGAGCAAATTAGGTAGTAAGGACTAAGTTGCTGAGCTACTTGGATTGACTACGACATTCTATTGCTAAGCTAATTGGATTGACTATTGCATTCTACTACTAGATATTGCATCAAATATACTATATCACAGCAATTTAACTTCACCATTTTTTAAACAAACAAGCCAAAGAGAAGCAATTTTTAGTCAATGGCAACTAAAAAAAACCTGGGTGGCAGCAAATTTATGAAGAAACCTCTTCACCCACAACAAACAAAGGTGATGCATGACTTCAAGCTTCGATTCATGGTTCAAACCCATGAGATTTTAGGGGGGAAATTTTGTGAATTTGTGGTTTGGAGGGCCAAAATAGTGTGTTCCAACAATTCAAGAAACTGGCTATGCATGACGCTTGGCACGCCCATGGCTTTATGAGATTCTAAAAGAGCCAATGCACAACAATATTCCAACTTTTCTGTGCATTTTGGATGTGTATAGGGAATTTGATATGAGTATATACATTATGAGAGATCCCATTTCATTATAGACATACATCCCATCTTGTAAAGAAAGAGAAACCCTTTGCCTTAGAGCTAGAAAACTCCCAACCCTCTTCTCCATTTCCCTCACCATTATTTTATCTTTGAGAGAAATATTTTTATCACCTTCACCAGCTACAGAATCCCTTGAGTGTTGTGAGATTGAGTAGAAGAATAGGAAATCATAGAAGCCAATACAAAAGCCATATCCATTTGGTGGATTTCCATTGGCTGCTCAATGGTGGTAACTTAGGCAAGCTAGTTAAAGAAAGGACTTCGGGAATTCGGTTACTAGCAGGAGCTTGGGGGGCTCAAGTATATAGGTGGATATGGGCTTGGAGGGTTCATAGTCTTACTTGTACTGCAACTATTCATCTAGTGGAGATTTTTCGACAGTGTGATCGGGGAATGGGTTTTTGTGCCTGGTTGCTTGAGTTTTCCTCTTCATAAACACTTTCATGTGTTTAACTTTGGTTTGATTTATTTCCAAATTTTCATATTGCTATTGACATGCTTTAGTTCATTCTTGAATATGCTTGCAATATGGCATTTGTCTAAAAATACGTATATTGGACTAAGTTGTAGTTTTAGTTTAAAAATGTTTAAGCTGTAAAAATTGATTATGGGGGTTCTAAATATATGTCAAGATGTAATTAGCATTTTTCAACATTTCACTGAAAAGGTAAATATATTTGAAATTTATATTAATGCATAAGGAAAATGAGTTTGTAATATCGTTTATTTTATAATTAAATTTGACTACATAATATAAATGAAGTAGGCTTATATTTGTCAATAAAACCCTGAGAGCATTGGTTTAGAAAATATTTTTAGAAACCTTTTGTGGAAAAAGGAAAAACAAATTTTTTTTTACAACTTTTTAAATTTCCCATAAAAATGGTATCAAAACATTTCTTTAATGGGTTATTAACAATTGCTCTAAGGGCACGCATTAACATTACATAATTTTTAATTAAATTATTAAACCAATAATTATGAATGTTAGTTTTTCATAAGAAAAATAATAGTGTTATATTATTAAAAATATGTGAATAAGAGAGAGAGAGAGAGAGAGGTAACCAATGATGATTTTTGTAGAATTTTTATTTATAGTTTTTGAGCTATTAAGTTAAATAAGGAATAACAACTACATACCTTTTAGCATACCTTAGGGATATATATACTTCTCAAAATGCATAATTTTGCAATAAGTTCAGTCAATAAATAAGAGATCTTGTAACTCAATTAGCACTTTTTAGAATATATAACGAAGACAATAAGATTCAAATCGCCTCTCCTCAAACTATCAAATTATCCATATTTAGTGGGGTAAAATTAATGTTCTTGAATAAAATATGGGGAGGCCAAACCAAAACTCAACGTATAGTGATAAGCCTATCCAAGTAAGAATAAAGGTTGAACCTTAGCAAGAGCAACATTAAGGCCCAGGAAAACACTTCATGAGAGTTAATTAATAAATGAGTAGCTCTATTATAACAATGAAAGAAAACAAAATTCTCTAGCGGTAAGGTAAAATTAAACTGATGATCCAGTGGTCAATTATTGAATAATTTTAAGTGAGTGTTCACTTCGAAAATCCTTGTGTATCTCAATCGAAATGGTTAAAGGAACTTTCTACTACTACTATGTCAATATGAGGGAAAAAAAACTCTATTGTTACAAACACATTATTTTTTCAATGGAAAAAAAAAGTAAAGACCAAAGGCTCCATGGTGAGAAAAAATGGGTTATTTAGCATGATATGAAGGAAGAGAGAGATTCTAGCTCAATGTAGTTCAACCAAGATTCTTCTGGAATATATATGTGGGGTAGTAAGGGCTATTTTCAAGTGAATGGGTGAGTAAGTTTGTTGTGAAATGGAGGAGAATAATGATAATGCCCTTTCCATTTGCATTCTTCATAAACTTCTTGAATTGCCGGGTGATGTAAGACTTCATCATAGAATCTTCATCGTCTGAAGCCTCATCAATATCACTACTCTTGGCCTTCAATTCCATGCTCTTGCCTATTAGGACAAATGTGATTCATGTTAGGAACATATGTAAATATTTATGTAGTTGGCTAATCCTTTGACAAAACACACTTTACTTGTTTTTGGGTTGATCTAGGATGTGTTTAATACTTCAAGAAACATGTTGTTCAAGTCTAGTATTAAAGCCATGAAGATTGGACCAAGAAACAAGTGAAGAAAAGCTGTTCATTAAAGCTGGAGAGATAGCTCAACACCTGCAGACAGATAGCTCGACAGTTGCTCAACACCTCTCGACAACTAGGCTATCTATTGAGATTTTGAACTTCTTCTTATCGCAATCTCGATAGCTTCTCGACAGCTGGTGGATCGATCGAGAAAGCTCTTATCGCCTCAACAGCTCCTTAATATCTTCTTGATAGCTGTATCTGTTGAAGTTTAAAGCTCCACACCTCCCGATCGATCGAGGTTACAGGAATTCAGATTTCCAGATCTGATTTTCAGCCCATGATGACATGTATGTATAGGGTTTCTTTTCTCACAACCCTAGACCTATATAAGGCTTATTTTAGAGGTCGTCATATAAGAGAATACGTGAAGAACATATGCAAAAGGTGACCAATGCCTTATTCTCTCTGAAAGAAGCTACTGCATCTTTGTGCCTTAGGGTTTTGTAACCAAGTGCTTCTTGATCTTCATTGTTGATGAAGTGAAGAACTTTGCAACCAACATCTTCTTCTAGTTGGTGATTGAAGTCACGTACTGGGATCCGCGCAATAGGTTAGTCACATACTGGGATTCGTGCATCATTAAAGGGTGGCGTTCATATATTGAAGAGTTCAAAGGTTCTGAAGCGGTAAAAGGTTTCTGCTGTGAGTTCATCTACTGGGATTGTAGAGGCTAGGGATAAAGGTTTTGTACTAGATCTGAAATTTCTCTTTGCTATAGTGGATTGCTTTTCAATAAGGTTTCCCCCAAGGTTTTTTATTATGAAACTGGTTTGTTTCATTGGTTTTCCTGGGTCATCATATCTTGTCTTATTTACTTTTCCACTGCATTCATTGTTGACTTGATATTGATGTTTGTTTGTTTAAACAAGTTTTATTCATAATAAATCTAATTAATAACTTGGTTTTAAAACTTGTTAATTCTATCAACCGGCCTCTAAATTTCCCAACAAGTGGTATCAAAACGGGTTCACTCTGATTGGATTAATTTCCTGAGTGTGATCCTTGACCCTTGTTGTCATGGATCATGGATAATCTGTTTTGATTCCTCCTTTATTTGATGGAACTAATTATGTGTACTGGAAAGTTTGTATGAAAGTTTTTTTGCAGGCTCAAGGTGAACAGGTATGGCAAGCTGTTGAAGTTGGCTGGATTAAGCCAAAGGAAGTGCCGATGGATTGGGATGATGCAACAATCATTGCGGCAAATTTCAACAGTAGGGCCTTGAATGCTTTGTTTTGTGGGGTGACCAATGAGGAATTCAAGAAAATATCATCCACAGAAGTTGCCAAGGAAGCATGGACCATTCTTGAGACCACCTATGAGGGTACTAAGGCAGTAAAGACTATGAAGCTTCAAAGACTCACTAGTAGTTTTGAAGAAATAAGGATGGAGGAGGATGAGACCTTTGATGAGTTTTATGCCAAACTCAAGGATATTGTGAATTCTGTCTTCAACCTTGGAGAATGTATTACAGAATCCAAAATTGTTAGAAAAATCCTTAGGTCCTTACCTGAAAGATTCCATACCAAGATCACTACCATTGAAGAAGTAAAGGACATTGATCAAATTCCTTTGACTGAGCTTGTAGGGAACTTTCAAACCTGTAAGATGGGATTAGGCTCTATGGGAAAAGGTGGAAACAGTAAAAACTTGGCTCTTAAGGGTATAGAGGAAGAGATTGAGGACTCTGAAGATGAAGATGAAAGTAAAGATGAAGATGAAGATGATGATGAGGATGAGGATCTAACCTTCATAACTGATGAGATTATCAAACTTCTTCAATTCAGGAAAAAGGATAAAGGCAAACCTCCGAGAAAATCTATATCCTCAAGGAAGGGCAAGAATGAGAAACCCCTTATTCAATGCCATGAGTGTAAATGTTTTGGTCATATGAGAATAGAGTGTCCAAACTACCTCATGAAAGAAAAGAACAAAGAGTCAAAAGATAAAGGGTTGATTGCTACTTGGAATGATACTGAGAATGACTCTTCTAATGAGTATGCGGATGAATATAGTCACGTTATGGCCTTTGCTACCTCAACCGATAAGGTGATTGGGGAGAGTGCTAGTGATAGTGAGGATTCTTCTGATGATGAAGTGCCCAAGAAGATGACCCTTCAGGAAGCCTATGATAAGCTATGCACTGAATTCATAAAATCTGAAAAGACTTCTCATCATTGTAGAAAAGAGTTTAATGAGGTAAAAACTAAAAAAGCTGATCTGTTAGTCAATCTAGATAAGACTACAAGATTAGTTGAGACTCATGTTGTAGAGAACACCTCATTAGAAGAGAATGTCAAGAATCTTGAGGTTGAGCTTAGTCAAGCTAGATCTTCATTGTTGATGAAGTGAAAAACTTTACAGCCAACATCTTTTTCTAGTTGGTGATTGAAGACACGTACTGGGATCCATACAATTGGTTAGTCACGTACTAGGATTCGTGCATCATCAAAGGGTAGCATTCATATATTGAAGTGTTCAGAGGTTCAGAAGCGATAGAAGGTTTCTACTGTGAGTTCATCTACGGGGATTGTAGAGTCTAGGGACAAAGGTTTTGTACTAGATCTGAAACTTCTCTTTACTATAGTGGATTGCTTTTCGGGTAGGTTTCCCCCTAGATTTTTTACTGTGAAACTAGTTTGTTTCATTGGTTTTCTTGGGTCATCATATCTTGTTTTATTTACTTTTCCGTTGCATTCATTGTTGACATGATATTGATGTTTATTTGTTTAAACAAGTTTTATACACAATAAATCTAATTAACAACTTGGATTTAAAATTTGTTAGTCCTATCAACTGGGGTCTAAATTTTCCAACATTGCCCTTACCTGACTTGCCAATTCTTGTTAACCCTAGCTCGTAGGTCTGCAAATTACCAACTAGCTCTGTCAAAGGAATCTTGTCAAGATCCTTTGATTCCTCGATCGCTGTAATCTTGGCATAGAATCTCTCGGGTAGAGATCTGAGCACATTTCTCACAATCTTGGGTTCAGGAATGGTTTCCCCAAGATTGAAAGTTGAGTTCACTATGTCATTAAGCTTCTCATAGAATTCATCAAATGACTCATCCTCCTCCATCTTAATCTCTTCAAAGCTTATAGTGAGCCTCTAAAGTTTTAAATCTTTGATAGCCTTGGCTCCCTCATAAGTTGTCTGGAGAATGGTCCATGCCTCCATAGCAATTTCAGTAAAGGATATCTTCTTAAATTTCTCATTAGTGACCACACTGAATAAAACATGCAATGCTTTGCGGTTGAAGTTTTCTGCCTTCATCTTAGCATCATCCCAATCGGCCAATGCTTCCTTTGGCTTGGTCCAGCCTATCTCAACAGCTTGCCACACTTTCTCATCTAAAGACTGCAAGAAAGCTCTCATGCTTACTTTCCAGTATGCATAGTTAATGCCATCAAATAAAGGAGGTACAATTAATGACTGTCCTCTATCCATGACAAATAGGGGTCAATGGATCAACATAGCAAAGATTAACCCTAATCAGAATATGTCTACTCTGATACCACTTGATAGGCCAAAAACGTAACGACCCCTTGTGATGAATTAATTGATTAATTAGCCAAATTTATTAATTAATCAATTTAACATACAAAGCACGTGGTAGCACAAACAAATCACCAATTAAACTAAGTATGTAGTGGAAAATAAATTGATACAGTGATTTGTTTACGAATGGGGAAAACCTACACGGCAAAAACCTAACCAGGTGATTTTAAGGTCACCGCTCTCGAGAATCCACTATTATCAATACAAGCGGTTACAAATAAAGGAGTCCTTATGCCTTATACCAACCTATAGTTGAACTCTTACACCAAGACCTAATTGGACTTGCTCTGTAGCGACAATCTCTCCTTGTAATGCACGGCTCCCAATACGTGACTAACCAATTGCGTGGATCCCAATATGCGACATCATTCACTGACTAGAGAAGGTTGTTGGCTGCAAAGTTCTTCAGGTCATCCACAATGAAGATCCAGAAGTTGCTTGGTCACAGAACCCTTCAGTGCATAAACACAGCAACTTCTACACAAGAACGATGAACTAGGAAAAATTCTTTCTCCAGTGACAATTTGCTTGAACAAACTTTGCTCAACACTTGTGCTACTTGTAACACCTTTAACGGCATTTAAAATAATCCTTTCGTATGTCTAGGGTTGTGAGAAAAGAAAGCCTAAACGCATAATCACGGATTATAGTCAAAACAGAACTGAAAATATTTTTTCACAAACCTCTACAAATAGCCATCTGTCGAGAAGCTGTCGAGCCACAAGGCTGGAACAGCTCTTCAAGCTCGATAGATACTAGCTGTCGAGCTTTAATGGAAGGCGCTTTTCAGACTTAAATCTTGGACAGACTTGCATGGCTTCAACACTTGATCTTGAAACACTATTTCTTGAAGTATTAAACACATCCTAGATCTATCCAAATACAAGTAAAGTGTGTTTTGTCAAAAGATTAGCCAATTACATAAAATAGTAATATATGTTCTTAACATATATATATAAAAAGAGGATTTTCCTTTTTGGACTGGACTTTTATGTGATTCATAAATAATTCTAAACCTTACTTTTAACTGGGAAAAAACTTAAGAACAACTTAGTAAAAACTAAAAATATATCTTCAACTCCACTTAAAATGCCTACAAAATTGGACACTTTCTTACTAATCCATGTCTTCAAAAAAAATATTTATTCAATTTTTTTTAAGAAAAATGAAAATTATGACACTAGACCAAATAAATAAATAAATAAATAAAGCCGCATCGCACGCGCAATGCGCGTTTGAAGAGGCTAGTGTGTGCGTGTATATATATATCTTGAAATCCTCTATTAAAATCTTGTCATGTCATATTTTCTTGAAATGGTGGAATAGATATTGCCATATACAACTTCAATTATAATAAATAAAAATCATTCTATTAATGACTATCATAAATTGAAATTAAATTTAATAATTTACAAAATTGTAGAATATTTAACGATACAAATAACATCATAATAAATGCAAATTAACAACTACTATAATGTTCTAATTTCATATTTAGAAAAATAAAATAAAATAAAAATGGCACATAATCGTTACTTTAATTTCAGTTGATTTCATAATAGTGTACAATAAAAAATTTTCATGTCTTATAATTTTGCACATTATTATTCTTGTATAAATTTTAAAATTAAGTACATGTTGACATTTTATTCTGTATTTAAACCTCCATTAAAATATTCTCATAGACACGACTAACATAAACGGAAAAGAGAGGGAGAGAGAGAGAGACAATCTAAAAAGTCCCAACACATTTCAAATATAACAAGTATATTGAAAAGAGAGTACGTATGCATGGGAAATGCTTGAACATGTGACATGCAATATAAAAATCATCATAGGCTCAAGCCAATTAGATCCAACCGGCACACAATCAATTTGCAAACAACTAAATGCATGATAATACTATTATAATGCTTATGTGATGCAATGTATGAGATTTTAAACTCATTTAAGCAAAACCCATCCCAAAATTTCAACAAAAACTCATCAATTTTGAAAAACCCCAAAATATTTCAAAAACCCCAAAACCTAGGTTTCAAAACATGAAATGCATGTAAATGAGAGATTAGATACTCACCAAGTGAAGAAAAAACTTGTGAACACTTGAAAAACACTTGAGAGTGAAGTTTGGAGTGAGTGAGAGAGTTTTGGGAGGTGAAAGGACGAATAGATCAAGAGAGATGTCGAGCAAAATGACAACCAGATCGCGGTGAACGAATAAATAGTGGTTTAGTAAATCTCAACAAATAGAGGTGTTGAGACAAGTGACGAGAAGGTGTTGAGCAAAATAGATGTCGACAAATGCAGCTGTTAAGGAACTGTCGAGGAACAATTCAACAGAAAAGATAATAAACAAGGTCGATCGATCCACCAGCTGTCTAAAAGCTATCGAGGGTCCAGAAACTTTGTCAATCGATCCACCTAGCTGTCAAAAAGCTATTGAGATTTCGATAAGAAGAAGTTGAAAAGCTCGATAGATAGCCAGGTGTCGAGGAGGTGTCAAGGAGCTGTTGAGATTGCCTAGAAACAGTTTTTCAAGAAAAGAAAAACACAGATATGAATGCAATCAAGCATGCAACTCAATCAATGATCCAATCAACATTTTAAGCTCTCAAAATCATCTCTCAATCAACAACTTTAAGCACATATCCCAAAAACACATAGGCGCACTAAACAAGTCTAACCAATTTTAAATTACAAAAATAAGTCAAGACAGTTTAGTGAGCATACATTAAAACATGTAAACCTTGTGATGCCCAAATCACATTTTACCTGCACATGTATCAAGAGTAGCAAAGAATATTGCATGTTGTGTGTGAAAAACATCGCAAGATTGCATAAGTGTATACATGTTATGACGATTTGAGATATGAGAAACTCAATTTCTCTCACACACAATCATAACTGTTTGATGGGGACTATCACCTTCGAGGTATATCCTATAACTCCCATTAAAACTCGGAAATGTGTTGAAAACACAAGAGCTGTTTAAACCCCCAAATTAAAGTTACGGCTCGATTGATTTTACATAAACTTAATACTAAGTGCAGAAAAGTGTAAAAGCGAGCGGATAAACAAACAAGCTACTCTAATCCATAATCAGAGCAACACAGCAGTAAAATGGAATGTAAAAGAGTAGGGAAGAAAGATGCAAACACAAGATAACACGCTGATGTGTTATCAAAGAGGTAACCGAAGAACTCGGTGAAAAACCTCTGCCGCCCTCCAAGTAGAATTCGATCCACTAGACAATCAGTTGGGATTCATGAGTTAGCAAGAGACCCTTCAAGCCTAATCTACTCGATGTACCTAAGCCCTCTAAGCTCCTAGTCCAACAAGGCTTCTTGGAACCGTGTCTTGTCTAGCTTTCCGGATCTCGCAATACGCCTAATTACATCCTCCAAGCCTCACCGGCTTCTTTTGGCGAATCCCCAAAGCTTCCCTTGGCAAATCCCCAAAGCTTCCCAAGCTCCAAAACACTCTCAACACTCTAAATAGGTGTGGGTTATGTTTGGGTACAAATCTCCTCTCAAGGTATGACAATGGGAGAGGGAAGGAGAAGAGGCTACAATGTTTTCTCACTAAGGATGAGTAGCTCTCTCTCAAAAAGATTGGTGTGTGTTGCAGAAAACCTATCTAGAATTTTTCTCTCTGAATGACCTCTTTTACATTTGTGAGTAATGAGGGTATATATAGTATGGGTGAAGGGTAAGAAAGTCACACATTAAAATCCTTTAGGTAGAATGTTTCGCAACTACCTCGTGGGAAGGCCTTACCCGCGAGACATTCGCGAAAATGACAACTTGGCACGACTCTTCAGCTTCCAGTCATGTGCTCCTCACATGCCCTTTTCATAGGAACCCTTCTCGCGAACTTCTCGCGAGCTAGTCACGAAATGCACTAATCTTCAATTAAGCTTGAGTCTTCACCAACTTAATACTAAACTCAATACAATAAAATCCCACAAATTACAAGGAACAAAATTAAAGCAATTACAACACATTTTGTCATGGAATAAAGCCAACATAAAACATAGTTGTAAATCACAACTTTACATCCCACATCCCCTAGAATACACGCTTGCAATCATATTTAAAAATTTTTTGATCTTTTTGCTTTTGATTTTTCTTTGCATATTTTTCTTTCTAAGCAAATCATGCAAGGGCATATAATAGATAGAAAAGAAATACCCAATTATGTTAAGCATTTGACATTCCAATTTTGCTATGTTGAAGCACACAAATGTCATTCATGATTGGCAGGCAACAGTGGTGAGATGGTTATTTATGCCTTTCTCTTAGGATTTTGTAGTCCCTCCCATCAAAAAGAGTGATACGCGTGTTAAGTACAAGAGATTACTTAATCTTACTCATCACAAACAAGAGCCATAAAGCTCACTTACTTAGTTGTGCATAGAGATGCTCATCTAAGCTACAAAAGATACGAAGTTTAGAAAATTTTGTTTCAATGGCCATCCAAGGTATACAAGTACCAATGTACACATAACACACACTGTTTTTGTATTTTTCTAATTTTTCAATTTTTTTTATATCCAAAAAAAAAAACTAAACTAAAAACAAACAAACAAAAGCATGTTAAACAAAGCAAAGTATAAAACTAGACTGACTCAAAATAAAAGCAAAACACACAAGTAATGCAAAAAAAAAAAAAAAAAAACACAAAGAGAGAGAAGAAAGTGATAGAATCACTTGGAACCCTTTTCCTTCCACACCTTGGAAGAACCTTTTTGTCTAGCAAATCCTTGATCCAGCAGTGAGTGAGAAGAATTGAAACTGTTCATGTTCGAAAGGAACATAAGGGCGTTGAGAAGACCTCCAAGGGGAGCAAGAGAGGATTGAATTTGATTCTGGCTTTTAGATGCTATCATGCCGTTGCTCTGTTGAGTGGCTAACCATTTATAGCAATTTGGTTGAGTATGACTGGCAACTCCACAATGATGATAGAGATGCTGCTTCTTTTGTTTAGGCTTTTGAGAGTTAGCCTTCTTAGCCATAGGGTTTTTAATTTCTTTCTTATCTTGCTTAAGGGGTACTCCAAAGATAGATTTACCCTTGTCCATGTTCTCACTAGCTAAATCAGTTTTAACATCTTTGTTCTCAATTTCAACATTATTACTAAGAGGAACAAAAAAAGTAGTAATAGTAGAAGTAATATTAGAAGAAGAGAAACCATACCCTAAACCAGTTTGATTAGAAGCATATTTCTGAAGACTGAGCATCTCATCAAGCTTTGCACTTGAAGTCCTCTCCAATTGAGCTCTGACTTGAACCAGTTCTGCTTCAAGTTTTTTGGTCTTCATAGCCAAGAAATTAGTTTCAAACCTTAGTGCTCCAATAGATTGATTTGCTTCATCAAACTTTGTGGAAAGCTCTTCACGATCAAGTTTTACATCACTGAGCTTCTTGGTGGCCAGCCTATAAAGTTTCTCATGCTTCTTAGAAACATTGTATAATTTCTCATAGGCTATATGGATATCATCTTGATCATCTATCTTCTTGAACTTAGACTCCACCAAGTTCTCGTCTTCATCTACGTCTTCAGCAATCCCCTCAGCAGGATTGACAGTGGTAGTGAAGATATTCAAGATTCCGTCATCCTCATTGTCGGAATCATCCTTAGGCTTGGTGTCACTCAAAGTAGCAATAAGTGCCTTGTTCTTCCCAATGCTTTTGAGATTTGTAGGAAACTCCTATTTCATGTGATCAAAGCCTTAACACTTAAAGCACCTTGGTCCTGTAGGAACAGTGTACTAACCGTCATCCCTAGCATCCTTCTTCTCTTTGTCTTGACTCTTGAACTGAGAAGAACTGGATTTCCTACGGTCCTTGTCGAAGCCCTTTCCATTTGTATTCCTCATAAACTTCTTGAATTGCTGGGTGATGTAGGACTTCATCTTAGAATCTTCATCATCTGAAGACTCATTAATATCACTGCTCTTGGCCTTCAATGGCACGCTTTTGCCCTTACTTGACTTGGCAATTCTTGTTAACCCTAGCTTGTAGGTCTACAAATTACCAACCAGCTCTGTCAAAGAAATCTTGTCAAGATCCTTTGATTCCTCGATCACCGTAATCTTGGCATAGAATCTCTCAAGTAAAGATCTGAGCACCTTTCTCACAATCTTGGGTTCAAATACCAAATGAATTTTCAAATAGCATTGAAAATACTATGAACGTTTAGACCCCTAATTATAAATTACCAATTCAAGCTTATTATCAAACAATAAATGTGCAGAACATGAACATAAGCTAATAACAGAATCGATAAACAATCTAAACCAATTAAAATCACATCCACAACAGAAATTAAATGGAAAATATTAAGAGAAGAGAGATGCAAACACAAGGACAACACAACGATGTGTTATCAAAGAGGAAACCGAAGCTCTCGGCGTAAAACCTCTTCGCCGCCCTCCAAGCGGTCAATAATCCACTAAAGAATGAAGTTGGGATACATAAACAGTAGAAGACCCTCCAAGCCTAATCTACCCATTGTACCTAAGCCCTCCAAGCTTCTTGCTCCAACGAGGTTGGGCCGAACCTTTGTCTTCTTTAGCTTACCGGATTCCGCTATAGCCTTTAGTCCCTTCCTAACTGCTTCCCAAAGCACTAAATAGCCTTCTCATAGTTGTAGGTATGGTGAGAAAAGGATTTGGGTAAGAACCTCTCAAGGATGTAACAGTGGAGAGGGTGAGAGTAGAGGAATTTGAAGAGTCTCTATGTAAAGATTGTGGACGAACCAATCTTATTTTTCTCTAGGGTTTCTCTCTCAAAATTCTCTCTAGAAGCTCTCTACATTTCGTGGGTATAAGGGTCTATATATAGTGGTGGGTGTTTGGAATGTGAAGGGTAATTTTCCCAAAACAGAGCTGGCTGGCAACTTGGCCTCGCAACTTGAATGAGTCGCAAGTTCATGCCACAAGCTAATTGAATGGCCAATCAAGACTTTTTGTCCTGTAGTGCAACAGTTGGCATGAAAGTTCAGCTTCTCTGCATGCTTCACTCGTGCGCATCTTCGGGTAGCTTGCCAGTCGCGAGCCACCCGCGAGTCCTTGCTTCACTGCACAATCTTGAGCAATTCTTCCTAGTCTCTCACACACTACCCCTACATGATTCCCACCAAAATACAGGGTTTCTAAATGCTGAATAACAAGCAAATTTGGCATCGAATAAAGCCAACAGAATGGTTGATTACATTCATCCTTACAAAACTGATGACCCGGCAGTCAATTAATGAATAAGTTTAAGTAAGTGTTTACTTCAGAAAATCCTTGTGTATCATAGTCGAAATGGTCCAAGGTACTTTCTGCTACTACTATGTCAATATGAGGAAAAAAAACTCTATTGTTACAAACACATTATTTTTTCAATGGAAAAATAAAAAGTAAAGACTAAAGGTTCCATGGTGAGAAAACAGGGGTTATTTCGCACGATATGAAGTAAGAGAGAGATTCTAGCTTAGTGTAGTTGAACCAAGATTCTTCTCGAATATATATGTGGGGTAGTAAGGGTTATTTTCAAGTGAATGGGTGAGTAAGTTTGTTGTGAAATGGAGGAGAACAATGATAATGCCCTTTCCATTTGCATTCTTCATAAACTTCTTGAATTGTCGAGTGATGTAGGACTTCATTTTAGAATCTTCATCGTCTGAAGACTCATCAGTATCACTACTCTTGGCCTTCAATGCCATGCTCTTGCCTCTTAGGACATATTTTATTCATGTTAGGAATATATGTCAATATTTATGTAGTTGGCTAATCCTTTGACAAAACGCACTTTACTTATTTTTAGGTAGATCTAGGATGTGTTTAATACTTCAAGAAACATGTTGTTCAAGTCTAGTATTAAAGCCATGAAGATTGGACCAAGAAACATGTGAAGAAAAGATGTTCATTAAAGCTGGACAGATAGCTCAACAGCTACAGACAAATAGTCTGACAGCTGCTCGACACCTCTTGACAGCTAGGCTATCTATCGAGATTTTCAACTTCTTCTAATCACAATCTTGATAACTTCTCGACAGCTAGTGGATCGATCGAGAAAGCTTTTGTCTCCTCAACAGCTTCTTGATAGCTTCTCTATAGCTATATCTGTCAAAGTTTAAAGCTCGACACCTCCTCGACACCACCCAATTGATTGAGGTTATGGGAATTCAAATTTCCAAATCTGATTTTTGGCCCATGATGACATGTATGTGTAGGGTTTCTTTTCTCCCAACCCTAAAACTATATAAGGCTTATTTTAGAGGTCGTCATATAAGAGAATACAAGGAGAACATATGCAACAGGTGACTGATGCCCTATTCTCTTTGAAAGAAGCTACTGCGTCTTGCGCCTTAGGGTTTTGTAACCAAGTGTTTCTTGATCTTCATTGTTGTTGAAGTGAAGAACTTTGCAGTCAACATCTTCTTCTAGTTGGTGATTGAAGTTTCGTACTGGGATCCACGCAATTGGTTAGTCACGTATTGAGATTCGTGCATCATCAAAGGGTGGCATTCATATATTGAAGAGTTCAGAGGTTCTGAAGCGGTAGAAGGTTTCTGCTATGAGTTCATCTATGGGGATTGTAGAGTCTAGGAACAAAGGTTTTGTACTAGATTTGAAACTTCTCTTTACTATAGTGGATTGCATTTCGGGAAGGTTTACCCCCAAGTTTTTACTATGAAACTAGTTTGTTTCATTAATTTTCCTAGGTCATCATATCGTGTTTTATCTACTTTTCCGCTACATTCATTGTTGACATTGTAAGGTTGAAATTTATCAGCCATCTTGTTGGCTTTATTCCGTGCCAATTTGCTTGTAATTTTAGTACTTAGTAACCCTGTATTTAGGTGGGATTATTGTAAGGGTAGTGTGTGAGAAGATGTGAAGAAAAGCTTAAGTATGTGCAAAGAAGCAGAGATTCGCAACTAGGATTTGCGGGTGGCTCGCGGCTGCAAGTCGACAACTTCAGGCGCGTGAGATGCACATAGGGGAGCTGAAGGGTCGCGCCAGCTGTCGTACTATAGGACAAAAGTCCCAAGCTAGCCAGGCCGTTACGTCGCGACTTGAACTCGCGACTTGGACAAGTCGCGAGACCAAGCCGCCAATTTACCCTGTTTGGCAAAAACTGTCTCTTCGTATTCTTTTCTCACCTCACTATATATAGACCCTTATACCCACTAAATTGTGAGAGCATCCAGAGAGAATTTTGTTGAGAGAAACCCTAGAGAAAAACAAGATTACCTCATCCCCAATCTTTACCTTAGAGTCTCTACAAATTCCTCTACTCTCTTCCTCTCCATTGTCATACCCTTGAGAGGTCATTTACCAAATCCTTATCTCGCCACACCCACGTCTGTGAGAAGGTTCATTTGTTGCTAAGGGAAGCAGTTTGGAAGGAGCCAATATACATTAGTTGATGCTATGGTTTAGTAGCGGAATCCGGGAAGGTAAAGAAGAAATAGGTTCGGCGTAACCTCGTTGGAGCAAGAAGCTTGGAGGGCTTAGGTACTTGGGTAGATTAGGCTTGCAGGGTCTTCTGCTGTTCATGTATCCCAACTATATTCTTTAGTGGATTTTATCACCGCTTGGAGGGCGGCAGAGAGGTTTTACGCCGAGGACTTTGGTTTCCTCTTCGATAACACATCGTGTGTTGTCCATGTGTTTGCATCTTCCTTCCCTTTATCTTTGCCTTATATTTACTACTGTGGATGTGTTTATATTTGGCTTAGATTAGTTATCAATTCTGTGATTGGCTTATGTTCATGTTCCGCACATTAATTGTTTGATTATAAGCTTGAATTGATATTTTAAAATTTGGGGTCTAAACGTTCAAGGGTTTTTCATACCCACATTGAACTTTCAATTGGTATCAAAGCGGGTATACTTGTTGTGGTTTTAATACCTGAGTGTGATCCTTGACCCCTTGTTGAGATGGATAGGTCTCAATCTCTCACTGTTCTACCATTTTTTTATGGTAATAATTATGCATTTTGAAAAGTCCGAATGAGGGCATTTTTGTGTTCTATGGATGAAGCTATGTGGGATGCAGTTGAAGTAGGATGGACAAGGCCGGAGGATGCCAAATCCACTTGGGACAAGGCAGCTCTTGCGGCGGCTAATGCTAACAGTAAAGCATTGAATGCTATTTTTTGTGGTGTCTCTCCAGAAGAATTTCATAGGATTTCACATATTACCGTTGCTAAGGAAGCATGGGAGATTCTGGAGATGACTTATGAAGGAACCAAGAAGGTGAAAGACACCAAACTTCAGATGTTAACCACTCGCTTTGAGCAGCTAAAGATGGGTGAGGATAAGTCCTTTGACTCTTTTTACAGTAAGCTAAACGAGGTGGTCGTCGGCAAATTTAATTTGGGAGAAAAGACGGAGGAGTCTAAAGTTGTAAGGAAGATCCTTCGGTCACTACCAGAAAGTTTTCGTGCCAAAGTTACAGCCATTGAAGAGAGCAAAGATCTTGAAGACATTAAGGTTTAAGAGCTGGTTGGTTCTCTACAAACATATGAGTTGTCCCTACCTTCTCAGAAGAAGAGCAAATCACTTGCTCTTAAAACAATTAATAAGAGAGTGATATCCCATGACTCCTTGGAAGAAGAAACTGTAGATAAAGATGTGGCTTGCCTTGTGAAGTACTTCCGAAAATTCCTAAAGCTCGAGAATAGTGGGAAATTTGGTGACAAAGGAAAATTTCAGAGTTCCGGGAAGGAGAAGAAAGAATTCCGAAGGAAAGATGATAGAGACTCCCAATCCTCACAAGGAATCACTTGCTTTGAGTGTAATGGACACGGACACTTCAAAAAGGAATGTCCCAACTATTTGAAGTCCAATGGAAAGGTCTATGCCACTACTCTGAGTGACTCGGATTCATCGAACTCTGACTCGGAAGAGAGCTGTGATGGAGAAGGAAATTTCTCTACATTCATGACCATTGCTCATGTGGAATCCTCAGATGATTTGGATACACTTGTGAAGGAGCTTGGTGAGCATTCTGATTCAGAGTCTATTGGGATTGTTGAGGAATCAGATGCTGAAGAGGAGATAGATTCAGCTAACCTTCAAGAAAATTACACCTTACTTCTTGAGAAATCAGGAGAATATACAAAGGTAGTGAAGGCGGCTATGAAAAAGATGAAAAGGGCTCAGGAAGATTACAAAAGTCTATTGATCAAATATAAAGAGGCCAAGTGTGAGATTGAGACACTAAATGGTGAGTTATCTGAAACTTACACGAAAGTGAGGTTTCTTGAGCAAGAGGTAGCGCAAGCTCATGCCAAGGTAGATAGGGTCTCCTCCAGGAAGCTAGATGATGTTATTTCGTCTCAAAACCATGTCTCAGACAAGTCCGAGTTGGGATATACTGGAGGAAGTAGCTTATCAGCCAATGTCACCAAGGAAGTAAAGTTTGTGAAAACCAAAGAGAGGGCTGTTGATAAGCCTACTTCGGAGAAAGTTGAGGCTGAGAAGAAGAAGAATGTGGCTAATCAACGGGTGTTTAACAAGTCCCGAAATCAATCTGAAGCCAGATTTAGAGCTAGAGGAAGATCTCTCCCAAGACAAAAGCAGGGTCCTAGAACAAACTATCTTTGTCACTATTGTGGACTGCAAGGACATACTAGACCCAACTGTCAAAAATTGAGAGCAGACAACAATGCAAGTGCACCTCGGTCACGAGGAAGAAGAAATGACATGAAGTCTTGGGGTGGTGAGCAACCAAGAAGCCAAAACCGTGATCCAGGAATGATGGACATGATGAAAATTATCGGTGCCTTCACTAATTGCCTGGAAAGCTTTACATGAAGGTTTAATAGTCCTAACTCTCGTACCCGATCCGTCAAGGATATCACCCCAAACGCACGTGACATGTGGGTGACAAAAGGTACTCATGCATAAGCATTACAACATGTCCATGCATTAATACTTCCCATGTTTGTGAATATGCTTGGTTGTGTGCTTCTTGCTAGTATTTAGGTTGTTTTCTGTTTGTTTTTGGTTCAAATGTTTTTACATTGTCTTATCTATTTTTGATCATTCCTTTACTGTTCTTGTATCAAAAATCCAAAAACACATAAAAAGTAGAAAATCCAAAAAGTTTGATCACTTTGTTGAGTTTTGTCTCAAAGCATGTTTTGCCGTGTACCTTTGCACTAATGGCTCTGTGCATTTAACGAGCGTAGCTTGTCTTTCATGCACTCATATCATTGTGGAAGAAATTCTGAAATCTATGTGACTGTTGTAAATAGATCTTCAACCTTGTCATGAATGATTAGTGAATGGTTTTGTTGATCTTGAGACATGCATAGACTCATACCTATATATCTTCCCACTTTTTATTTTTATGCTTAAAAGAGCTCTCTAAATATAAATCTCCAAATGAAAAGAGATATAGAGCTGCAAAAGCCTGTCACACATGCTAGTATTCAACTAGGAAAAAGGGGAAGCGACTAAAATAAAATGTATGATGCCCAAAAAGCCAAAGGCTAACTCATAAATTGAAATATCAAAAATTTCAGGCATCTATCTCTCAATGAGATTTTCATTGCTCAAAAATGGCAAATGATATGTTGAATATGGAGCCAAATGAAAAGCTTCATCAAATTGTTATCAAGTACATGTGAGAGGTCATATATGCATGTTCTTATAATTGAGATAGGTCACATTATCTAGTGTTAGTTGTGTATGCCTTGATTGAATTGATCATTGAAACTTCACATTGGACTAAGGACTATCTCATTTTGATACCCACACACAACACACAAGTCTATGTTCAATGAATGTCATATTCATTTGTGCGATTGTACTTGATTAAATGTGTTTTCACAAGCTCAATCTATGTTGATCAAACACAAAAAGATTTTTGAGTGTTTTGATTTGTTTTTGGAAAGTACTTTGTTTTTGCAAAAATGTCAAAATTTTCAAAAATAGTGTTGCCCTGTTTTGGCGACTAAGTCGCGGGTTGTCCTAGTCGCATGTCCCAGTCGCGATATCACTCAGAGATTTTTCATGGCTCACTAGCGAGTAAATGCTCTAATCAGGAAAAAGACTTAGAAAATTTTTCCAAAATTTGAGTTTTTCTAGTTTTCGCGGGTCAGTGTAGCGACTAGTTCGCGGGTGGAAGGTCCAGTCGCGAGAGGTACTCAGGAAATTTCACGGCTCCTATCACGATTATCTTGCGGGTAGATCTTCCAGTCGCGAAAAACATTTAGAGAATTTTCAAGTTCTTACCTTCACAGTGTTTCGCGGCTTACTCTGGCGACTTCATCCAGTCGCGAAAAACACGTGTTTTGCGTTTTAAAGTCAGTTTTCAAAAACTTTTTAGTTTTTCCCTCGAAGTTCTGTGACTGTTCATTGTCTTCCCCATTTCTCTTTCAAATACTCCGTGCTTCTCTAATAAAGGTTCCATTTTTACATCATGTCTTCATCAAACAGCAAGAAAAAGGTATGGGTTATTTCTATCTTACTTCATTGCACTTGGTTCAAGTATTTTTTTTTGTGAATTGTTTCTATTTTGTTGAGTCTTAATGGGTTTGAACTTTTGTTTGAAGGTTTGTGTGTTTTGAGATTTGATGTTCTTATCTTGCCTCTGCTTTGTTTCTCTGTCTTCATATGTGTTTTCATATGTTTGTTTATTGAGAGACTGTGCTATATGATGTGGTTTATGATTATGTTGCATCATTCATATCACGCTGTTGGCATTTCGTCATGTGTGAACTTGTGACTCACTTTGCCCTTTTTGACTCTGAGTTGTTACTGTTCCTCATCTTGTCTGTGGTGCTTATGTCCTCTTGATGTTAGTTTAGTTAATATTTTGTTGTGATTTTGTGAAATCTCTTGTCACACTATTTAACTGAAACTAATTAATCTGATGTTTGCTTCTTGTGGTATTGTATTTTGGTCCTTTTCTGTATGTCAACTTTGTTGCAGATAACTCGTTGTTCATCTAGAGGCAAAGGTATTGTAACTGATGATCCGTCAACCCCGGTTGTTAAATGGACACGATTATCATCTAAGTCATCCAAGGACTCTACAATTGAGCGATTCAGGACTCTTACTGACTCAAAGACCTACACAGACATCTTCAAAGAGTCTACTCCCATTGTGGAAAGAGTTGTCAAGTTTGATACTCTAGGGACAACATTTATCCCTAAGATCTTTGAAGAAAGAGATTGGGCTAACTTATTTGGAATCTTTGAGGATCCATCTGAAAAATTGGTCAAGGAATTCTTCTCAAATGCCAGATACATAGGAGTCGAGTTGAAATGCTGGGTACGTGGAACAGAATTTTCCATAAATGCAGACTCCATTGCTAAGGTTCTTCGCATCACCAGACCAAAAGCTGTGGATCGAACTCCATACGATGACCGGGAACTTCAGGCACAAGACATCCTTCATGTTCTTGGGAATGAACATGAAGTGGGAAGCACAGGATCATCTATAAGCACTGCATTGTTTTCACCTGAACTGACAACCTTGAAGCTGATCATGTTCCCCAATCTCTACCCACTATCAAATACTACCTTTATCAATCTTGGAAGGGATAAATTTCTGTGTGACCTCATTTCTGGTGTCCCAATTGACATCTGTGCTCATATATTCCAAATCATTGGGAAAACATCGACCTGTTCAGCAACACGAACAATTCTTCCATTCTGTAGTCTAGTCATGAAGATTGTTCTTAGTAAAGGTGTCAGTCCTTCATCAGATGAGAGATTACTGCCTCGTTCTAGACCAATATCCTAGTACTCTCTCTAAGCAAGCCAGAGTCACTCCTCCAAGAAACCTAAGACTGAGCCATCCACACAGGCATCTCCATCTGCTCCTACTACAGTTACTCCTGCATAATCAACTGGCACCCCGTCTGTTCCTCCTGGTTTCCAAATGCCAAAGCAAAGTTACTTCATCGAAACTGTGCTTCATCGGATTTCTGACTTAGAATGACTTCTCAACTCCTTTCACAGTCAAACTCAAATGCGTCTCGGAACCATTGAGTTACAGTTAGATAACATACAACAGAAGCTGGAAGACAACCTTTAGCTATTCATGCCAAAAAGGGCGAGAGCAGCATAGCCGCATAGCAAGGGGGAGCGAAGCTTAAGAATGAAAAGGAGGGTGCATACTGAAAGGGGGAGTTTGTGCATTTTGAAAGGGGGGGTCTTTTAAAGCTTTTATAGTTACTACATACTTTGTTGTGTTTATTATAGTTTTTTTTTACCTATGAGATTTATGAGATTTGGTCTCCATACTTTTGAAAATCTTGTGGTTCATTGGTAAAGTTGTATAGTTCAGTTGTTACTCATACATAATATGATGTTATTCAGCATATTTTTCTTTGGGTTAGTTGTTTGTACCCATGTTGCTTCTGTAAGCTTTAAGGGTTTGTTTCTATGCACATTTGTAGGCTTTTGTGGTTTGTGCCATGCTTTATGCAGCCTTTGTGCTTTGTTAAATCAGTATTCCAACTAAATGTCTTGCATTTTCTTCTAAGTACTGTCACTCTTGTGCCCTTGTAGGATTTTTCCTAGATGTACATACTTCGTGTATTGTGCATTGATTGAGTGTTGGCCATTCAAGTGACTTGCCTTGTGTTTGTCATCTTGAATGTCCGGATGTTCATTCCAAGTGTGAATGAGCATTGTGATCACTTGGTTATAGTGATTACATATTTTGGTCTTGCCATGGTTTATTGCTTTATTCCATTGTGCATGATCGCATTGTGCTTGCTCCATATGCATTACAAGTTTCTGTGTACAATGAACTTATCGTGTTGTTGTGTTTTAGGAGTTACTTGTTCTTATAGTTCTAAAGCTTCGCAGATTCTAGAGTTAGGTGTGAGTGAGTTTTCCAATTGCTCCCATCTCATGCATTAAGTCTAGAGTTTGTTTTAGAGTTTTGTCACGGAATAGCCAAAAGGGGAGATTGTAAGGTTGAAATTTATCAACCATCTTGTTGGCTTTATTCTGTACCAATTTGCTTGTAATTTTAGCACTTAGTAACCCTGTATTTAGGTAGGATTATTGTAAGGGTAGTGTGTGAGATTCACGGCTAGGATTCGCGGATGGCTCACGGTTGCAAGTCGCCAACTTCAGGCACGTGAGATGCATATAGGGGAGCTAAAGGGTCGTGCCAGCTGTCGCACTATAGGACAAAAGTCCCAGGCTGGTCAGGCCGTTACGTCGCGACTTGAACTCGCGACTTGGACAAGCCGCGAGACCAAGCCACCAATTTACCCTGTTTGCCAAAAACTATCTCTTCGTATTCTTTTCTCACCTCACTATATATAGACCCTTATACCCACTAAATTGTGAGAGCTTCCAGAGAGAATTTTTGTGAGAGAAACCCTAGAGAAAAACAAGATTGCCTCATCCCCAATCTTTACCTTATAGTCTCTACAAATTCCTCTACTCACTTCCTCTCCATGGTCATACCCTTGAGAGGTCATTTACCAAGTCCTTATCTCACCACACCCACGTCTGTGAGAAGGTTCATTTGGTGCTAAGCGAAGCAGTTTGGAAGGAACCAATATACATTTGTTGATGCTATGGTTTAGTAGCGGAATCCGGGAAGCTAAAGAAGAAATAGGTTCGGTGTAACCTCGTTGGAGCAAGAAGCTTGGAGGGCTTAGGTACTTGGGTAGATTAGGCTTGGAGGGTCTTCTACTGTTCATGTATCCCAACTATATTCTTTAGGGGATTTTATCACTGCTTGGAGGGCGGCAGAGAGGTTTTACGCCGAGGACTTCAGTTTCCTCTTCGATAACACATCGTGTGTTGTCCGTGTGTTTACATCTTCCTTTCCTTTATCTTTGCCTTATATTTACTGCTGTGGATGTGTTTATATTTGGCTTAGATTAGTTATCAATTCTGTGATTGGCTTATGTTCATGTTCCGCATATTAATTGTTTGATTATAAGCTTGAATTGATATTTTATAATTTGGGGTCTAAACGTTCAAGAGTTTTTTATACCCATATTGAACTTTCAGACATGATATTGATGTTTGTTTGCCACCTTCATCTTAGCATCATCCCAATCGGCGGCGCTTCCTTCGGCTTGGTCCAGCCTATCTCAACAGCCTGTCTCATGTGTACTTTCCAGTATGCATAGTTAGTGCCATCAAATAAAGGAGGTAAAATTAATGACTGTCATCTATCCATGAAAAATAGGGGTCAATGGATCAACACAGCTAAGATTAACCCTAATCAGAGTGTTCTTGCTCTGACACCACTTAATAGGCCAAAAACGTAATGACCCCTTGTGATGAATTAATTGATTAATTAGCCAAATTTATTAATTAATCAATTTAACATACAAAGCATGTGTTAGCACAAACAAATCACTAATTAAACTAAGTATGTAGTGGAAAATAAATTGACATGGTGATTTGTTTACGAATGGGGAAAATCTATACGGCAAAAACCCAACCGGGTGATTTTACGGTCACCACTCTCGAGAATCCACTATTATCAAAACAAGCGGTTACAAGTTAAGGAATCCTAGTACCTTATACCAACCTACAGTTGAACCCTTACACCAATACCCAATTGGACTTGTTCTGTAGTGACAATCTCTCATTGTAATGCATGGCTCCCAGTACATGACTAACCAATTGCGTGCGGATCCTAGTACGCGTCTTCAATCACCAACTAGAGAAGGTTGTTGGCTGTAAAGTTCTTTAGTTCATCCTTAATGAATATCCAGAAGATGCTTGGTCATAAAACCCTTCGGTACACAAACACAGCAACTTCTACACAAGAGCGATGAACTTGGGCAAATTCTGTCTTCGGTCACAATTTGCTTGAACAAACTTTGCTCAACACTTGTGCAACTTGTGTCACCTTTAAAGGCCTTTAAAATAATCCGTTTATATGTCTAGGATTATGAGAAAAGAAAGTCCAAACACATAATCACGGATTAGAGTCAAAACAGAACTGAAAATCTATTTTTCATAAACCTTGACAGATAGCCATCTGTTGAGAAGCTGCCGAGCCACGAGGCTGGAATAGCTCTTCCAGCTCGATAGATGCTAGCTGTCAAGCTTTAATGGTAGGCACTTTTCAGACTTGAATCTTGGACTGACTTGCATGGCTTCAACACTTGATCTTGAAATATTGTTTCTTGAAGTATTAAACATATCCTAGATCTACCCAAATACAAGTAAAGTGCGTTTTGTCAAAGGATTAGCCAATTACATAAAATAGTAACATATGTTCTTAACAAGTGAATCACATGTGTCCTAACATATATATATATATAAAAAGGATTTTCCTCTTCGGACAAAACTTTTATGTGATTCAGAAATACTTCTACACCTTACTTTTAACAAGGAAAAAACTTGAGAACAAACTGGTAAAAACTAAAAATGTATCTTCAACTCCACTTAAAATGCCTACAAAATAGGACACTCTCTTACGAACCCATGTTTTCAAAAAAGTTTATTCAATTTTTTTTTTTAAAAAAAGGAAAATTATGACACTAGACCAAAAATAAATAAATAAATAAACAAAGCCTCATCGCATGCGCAATGCGAGTGTGAAGAGGCTAGTGTGTGTGTGTATATATATCTTGAAATCCTCTATTAAAGTCTTGAAATGGTGGAATAGATATTTCCATACAACTTCAATTATAATAAATAAAAATCATTCTATTAATGACTATCAAAAACTAAAATTAAATTTAATAATTTTACAACATTGTAGAATATTTAACAACTACTATAATATTCTAATTTCAATATTCTAATTTTACAACATTCTATTAATAAATGCAAATTAACAACTACTATAATATTCTAATTTCATAATTAGAAAAAAAAAAAAAAAGGCAGATAATCATTACTTTAATTTCAGTTGATTTCATAATAGTGTACAACAAAAAATTTTCATGTCTTATAATTTTGCATATTACTATTCTAGTATAAATTTTATAATTAAGTACACGTTGATATTTTATTATGTATTTAAACCTCCATTAAAATATTCTCATATTATATTTTCTTTAAAAGATAGAATAGATAATTTTATATACATACACAACTATAAGAAATATTATTATATTAATAAATGTCATAATTATTAAATTTAATATTTGGACAAAACATAAAGGAGAGAATCCGATCATACAATACTTTACAACACATTTCATTAGTCGAAAAAATCTGATCAAACAAAATTTATTCTTGCCATATATTCATGTGATGTCCCTATATATTTAACTGTATAGTTGTTCACTACCAAAATGCACCTTGTCTCACTTCTCTTTCTTTGGCAAAATTCAACAAGAAACCTAAATCATGAGAACTCTCTCTACTTATATCCTTTGTTTTCTTGTTCTCTGCCTTACTGTTGGTGCGCACTTTATACAATACTTCATGCTCTACAGCTTTGTTAGTTTATATAAGTCAAATATTTCCTGTTATTTAAAGATCGACCATCATACTCTTTATCTTTATTAATTTTATAGCACCATTGTATATCATTACGATTTCTCATCTTTTGTTCCTCTGATAGTTGTGGCTATAAGAAAACTATAGCATCTTATAAATATTAAAGAGTATTGTTTTAATCAAGGAAAAAAACTTATTTAAGTTTCTTTTTTTTTTCACATATATTTTTTAATTTGCTATCTTTTTTTATCCCAACCATCATTTTGCTATCATTTTTTTCATATATATCTTTTAATTTGCTATCATTTTTGTTTGATTATAAGAATTATATTCTAATTAAATTATATTCAATCATGATTATAGGTAGCAAGCCCATGGTGGTGGATGCTAAAATGTGCCTAGTGGACCGGTTTGTCTTTAGTCCTGGATCGGATTGCTTGCCGAGAGACTGCAACGCAGATTGTATAACAAAGCATCCCGGATCTACTGGACTATGCAATGCTTCAATATATTGCACTTGTTACAAGCCTTGCTAATCCGTTTCCATATATTTAGCGGAGAGTGCTAAATATTGGTTATATTTTACTAATAAATTCAAGAAATAAACATGTTTGATAAAATAAATAGAAAATATGGTAGGAATGGTATTTTTATTACTGAGAATAAAAGATTTTAGGATTTGTGCCCTAAAATCCTATTGTTTGACATTATCTATTGAATAATAATTTTTATTTTATTTTTGAAACTATTGTGACATGAATATTTGGACATTATTTTATAGTTCATGAGATGCATAGTATGTGATTTAGGAAATAGAGATATGATGTGTGTGAAGAAGATCAAAATACAAGTTCTTTGTAAACTAAAAAAAAAAAAAAAAAAACCCTAATTCACAATCCGACATTTCCTTAGTACAGAACTTTTTTTTTTTTTTTTTTTTGAGAAGGTCCCTTGTAAAGACTAGTTGTAAAAAGTTCAACTGTTGTTCCAAAATCCCATCTTTATAAATTAAAATGTATTGGACCTTGATCCAAGCCCAATTCCTTTTAGGACCATGTATTTTTGCCCCATACAGTTACTACATGAATAAATGTCATAATTATTGGATATAATATTTGGACAAAACATTTTTTGTTTTTTTTTAGAAACCCCTATCAATGGGGAGTATTATTAAGTACTAAAACGAAGGTTAGAATTGTAAGCATCAATTGTGTCTGGTGGAACAAACTCCATCCAAACATCCAATGGACTAGTTACAGCTCGTCTAGCTAGTCTATGAGCCACACAATTACCTTGCCTCTTAATATGGCGAAAAAATACATGACTAAAAAAGAACAAAGAAAAGTAATGTCTTGTAAGATATGCCCAAACTCAGATTGAGTCATATTGCCACAACTGATTGAGTTAATAATGACTACTGAATCACCTTCAACTATCAATCTTCAAAAACCCAACTCCTTTGCAAACCAAAGAGCTCAATGCGCTGCTCGCACTTCCACCATCTCTACTAAAGCAAGTAGTTGAATCTGTTGTGTTAAAGCAACTATAACCAATCCGTCATCATTACAGATTATAATACGAAGGCCAGCCTTGCTTTCTTCTACAAAGAGTGCTCCATCAAAGTTAACTTTAAGTAGACCTTACAGTGGAGGACGCCATCTGACTGACCTTGCTGTGCATAGGATCTTGGTGTGGATTGGATGCAATTGCTGGCACTCCTGAAGACCTTCACAAGCCATAGAACTGATCTTTGCCAATGGGACCGTGTCTTCCTCTAGTCGGAGTTTGTTTCTACGCGTCCAGATCAGTGAAGTCGTCCATGCAAACAGAGCAAAGCAAGACCTGTCCTGTTGTGCCCACTTTTATTTGGACAAAACATAAATGAGAGAATCTAATCTTATTATTCATTATGGCACATTTCACTAGTTGAAAACATCCAATCAAACATGATTTATTCTTGCCATATATTCATGTAATGTCTCTATATATTTAAATGTATTGTCATTCACTACCGAACTACCCCTTGTCTCACTTCTCTTTCATTGGAAAGATTCAACAAGAGACCTAAATTGCGAGAACTCTCTCAAGAAAGTCAATACCGTACCAATACCGATCATACCGGGGAAATATACCATGCTGGCTGTTAAACCGATACCGGTACTCCTTCAAAATGTACCGAAAAAAATATCGGGTTGTACCGGCCTGTATCGGTCTTGGCATTTCGGCTGATACGATAAAAAAAATTATTTAAAAATATTTTATTTAATCTAATATATTGGTTAATGTAATTAAGCTAATACATAGGCTTATCAAATATGTGGATTTTAATTTTGTGTTGATAAACATAAAAATTCATAAAGTCATACTTGCACAAATAATACAAATATATATTTATGAATAGAAATATATAAATAGCAATAATCCCGAAACGGTACTCCAAAATATTTCGTTTCTTTTGCCAAACCGAAACAATCTCTAATACGAAATTGACTCCGTTTTTCTACATATATCCTTTATTTGCTTATTTGCTTATTCTCTTCATTACTATTGGTATGCTCTTCATTCAAACTTCATGCTCTTCTGCTTTGTTAGTTTACATGTAAGTTAGATATTTTTTGTTATCTAAAAATCGACCATCATATCTCTTTACCTTTTTAATTTTATAGGACCATCATATCTCCTTACAATTTCTCACCTTTTGTTCCTACGTATAATTGTGGCTATAAGAAAGTTATATCATTTTATAAATATTAGAGAGTATAATTTTAATCAAGGCAAAACACTTGTTTGCTACTAATATATTGCCTCTATTTTTTATTTGGTCTTCAGGTTTCATAACTTTCATTTTTTTTTTTTCCTTATTTTTTTAAAAATTTGCTATCATTTTTCTTATTCCAACCATCATATCACTTTCAAAAAAGTCTATTTTTAAACTAACAATGCAGTTGATTATCCATTTAGGCATTTTTTGTAGGTGGAGTGGCTGTGGGGGCCAAAATAATAGCAAAATTAAAAAACCAAAATGATAGCAAAATGAAAAATATAAAGATCTAAATGAAACCTGTAAAATCTTGAAAACCAATTTTAAAATAGGGTTAAATAAAATATAGTAACTAGAAAGGTGTTTTTTTTTTTTTTTTCCTGCCTTTCAGTCTGTGGCTTTTAAAAGTTTTTGATTTTAAAGAACGAACGAAATAAGGATAACCCTTTCTTTTCTCATAATATTATGCTCAATCTGTGCACATTGTAATCAATCCAAAATCTTCGAAACACTTTTAATTTTTTACAAAGAGTATCGTAAGTTTAATATTATTCCTCTTTGTACATAATAAGAGATCTAATTACCAATTTATGGATATGCGGCCTCTATGGGACTAGGAATATGGCATATTAAAAATACAACCACAAAAAAGAAAACCCCTAAAAATTTTTTCAAGAGTTGATAAAAATTAAAATACTTAACAAGAACAATAAAAATTTGCATCTCTCTCTCTCTCTCATACACACACACAAAGAGAATACCGAACCACTTTTATTCACAGTAGTATATATGTGTGTGTATTTGTTATAAGTGGAAGACAGGGATTCGAAATCTAGTTCTCCTTATAAGGAACACCATATAATATCAATGGGTTACAAACCTCTTGACATTTATCTAAAGTTGTTAAGATGATGTGATAACAAACCAACCATGATAAGATTGTTTAATTATAAGAATTATATTCTAATTAAATTATATTCAATAATGATTATAGGTAATGATGAGTCAGAAATTTATGATTGTCATTAAGATGATACTGTCATTAACTAAGAGACGATGTCAGGAATTTATTATGCTCATTGATGACAACACGTAATAGACGTAGCAACTGTCACATAATGAGCTGTGAACTTTAGACAAAGATTTTCTAACGCACTAGCTGTTGAACATAAATATAGCAACTCATTGCCCATTGATTAGGCACTCAACTATAAAAGAGAAGGTAACAGAAGTTAAAGGTTGTTGATGATCATTTTGAGGCCCAATAGCAGGAAGAAGCCCAACGATATGGGCATAGAAGAGTTAGTGAATGGCTAGAAAAACCATTAAGCCTGGATGGCAGCAACAATGGTTAACAGGCCCATAAAGTACACAAGTGGGTTTTGAAGAAAGTAGACGAGCCTAAAAGAGCACAGAGAGAGAGAGATAGTAAAACCATAGGCGTTATGTGATGTAGCAAAGTAATAATGGGCCACGACAAGCCCGAAGTTATGAAGTAAGAAAGTAGGGGGTTAATGGGAAGCCCATAAGCCCCAAGTGTGAAGAATAAGGTAATTGGGCCAGGGAAGCCTAAGGGAGTTAGTAAAAGTCCATGGGTATGCAGAATTAGAAAATGGGCCGAGGATGCCCAAGGAAAGCAAATGGGCCAAGGATGCTCAAGGGGAAAGAAATGGGACAAAAGAGCCCACAAGCAATGGAACGGGTCAAGAAAAGCCGAAAGTAGAATGAGTATAAAATCAATGACCGTATTGAGTCATTGGGAGAAGAATAAGTAGCAGACCCAAAGAAACCTAAGAGGCACGGGTCAAATAACACCACGGTAGGAACAGCAAAATGGCATGACAGAAAATGGCAGCAGAATTACGGAAAGAACAAAGAATGGGCTCAAGAAGAGAAAGCCCACAATAGGGCAAGGCCCGGCCCTTGAAAAAACATGCTTGATCGATTATAGCTTCTGATTACCAAAAAACTGTTCAAACTTACCCTACTAAAAATTATATCTTTCTCGATAGTTACAACAACCAAGAACATGCTTAATTTAATTAAGACATGCGCACAATGCTATCTACTAGTAGTATCATACAACCCTTTATACTAAGACATCAGCTTGGGAGCCTAGAACATCGTTGTGTGAATTATGACTGAGCAAATTAGGTAGTAAGGACTAAGCTGCTGAGCTACTTGGATTAACTACGACATTCTATTGCTAAGTTAATTGGATTGACTGTTGCATTCTATTACTAGATATTGCATCAAATATACTATATCATAGCAATTTAACTTCACCATTTTATAAGAAAACAAGCCAAAGAGAAGCAATTTTTCGTCAATGGCAACTAAAAAAATCCTAGGTGGTAGCAAATTTACAAAGAAACCTCTTCACCCACAACAAACAAAGATGATGCATGACTTCAAGCTTCGATTCATGGTTCAAACCCATGAGATTTTAGGGGGAAAATTTTGGCAATTTGTGGTTTGGAGGGCTAGAATAGTGTGTTCCAACAGTTCTAGAATTGGCTATGCATGAGGCTTGGCATGTCCATGGCTTTTTGAGATTCTAAAAGAGCCAATGTATAGCAATATTCCAACTTGTCTGTACATGTTGGACGTGTATAGGGAATTTGATATGAGTATATACATTATGAGAGATCTCATTTCATTATAGACATACGTCCTTTCTTGTAAAGAAAGAGAGAGTCGCATTCTACAATGGGTGAACCAGGTACAAGCATTCTTGGACTCGCATTTTACAGTGGGTGAACCAGCGACAAGCATTCCATTAGTAGCATTCAACAGTGGGTGAACCAGTGACAAGCATCCTTGGACTCGCATTCTAAAATGGGTGAACCAGGGACAATCATCCTTGGACTCGCATTCTAAAATGGGGCAACCAGCGACAAGCGTCCTCAGACCTGCATTCTAAATTAGGTGAACCAATGACAAGCGTCCCAGGACTCCGATTCTATCGTGGGTGAACAAGCGACAAGCATCTCTGAACTTGCATTCTAGAGTGGCTTAGCCAACAACAAATGTCTCTAGACCCGTACTTTACGGTGGGTGAATCAGTGACAAGCATCCTTAGACTCCCATTCAAAAACGATCGAACAAGCGACAAGTGTCTTTGGACTCATATTCTGTAGTGGGTGAACCAGCGATAAGCATTCCTGGGCTCGCATTCTAAAGTGGGTGAACCAGCGATAAGCGTCCTTAGACTCGCATTGTATAGAGGGTGAACCAATGCCAAGCGTCTCTGGACTCACATTCTATAGTGGGTGAACCTATGACAAGCCTTTCTGGACTCCAATTCTGCAGTGTGTGAGCCAGTGACAAGCGTCTCTAGACTTGCGTTCTACTATCAGTGCACCAGCAATAGGCATCTATAAATACGCATTCTACAATGGGTAAACTAGTGACAAGCGTCCCTGGATTCTCATGCCATATGGGGTAACCTAGCGACAAGTGTCTTTAGACTCACATTCTACAGTGGGCGACCAAGTCACAACCATCCCTGGACTCATATTCTACAATACGTGAACCAGCGATAACCATCCCTGGACTAGCATTCTAAAATGGTTGAACCGAAGACAAGCATCCTTGGACACGCATTCTAAAATGGGTGAACTGGCAACAAGCATCCCTGGACTCACATTCTATAGTGGGTGAACCAGCGACAAGCGTCCTTGGACTCTCATTCTACAGTGGGTGAACCTGTGATAAGTGCCTTCAGACTCACATTCTACAATGGGTGAACCAGCGACAAGCGTCTACGAACACGCATTATACAGTGGGTGAACCAGTGATAAGCGTCCCTAGATTCGCATTCTACAATGGGTGAAAAAGTAACAAGCATCTTTAGACTCTTATTCTATAGTAGGTGAACAACCTACAAGCGTCCTTGGACTTGTATTCTATAGTGCGTGAACCAGCGATAAGCGTTTTTGGACTTACATTATGCAGTGGGTGAACCAGCAACAAGTGTCCTCAGACTCGCATTCTGTATTGGGTGAACCAGCGACAAGCGTTTATAGACACGCATTCTCCAATGGGTGAACCGGTGACAAGCATCCCAGGACTCTCAATCTACAGCAGGTGAAGGATTGACAAGTGTCCCTACAATGGGTGAACCAGCAACAAGCGTCCCTGGACTTGCATTCCACAGTGGGTGAACTAGCGACAACCGTCTCTAAACTCTCATTCTACTGTGGGTGAACCTGCAACAAACGACCCTAAACTCGTATTCTACGGTGGGTGAACTAGGAATAAGCATCTTTGGACATGCATTCTAAAGTTGGTGAACCAGTGACAAGCGTCCCTGGACTCTCATTCTCCAACGGATGAACTAATGACATGCTTCCCTAGACTCGCATTCTACAATGGGTGAAGCAGTGATAAGCGTCTCTGGACTCAAATTCTATAGTGGGTGATCCAGCGATAAGCATCTTTGGACACGCATTCTAAAGTTGGTGAACCAGCGACAAGTGTCTCTGGACTCTCATTCTACTGCAGATGAACCAACGACATGCCTCCCTGGACCCGCGTTCTACAATGGGTGAAGCAGTGATAAGCGTCTCTGGACTCTCATTCTACGGTGGGTGAACCAGCGACAAACGTCCCTGAGCTCACATTCTAAAGTGGGTGAACCAACAACAAGTGTCTTTTGACTCACATTCTACACTGAGTGAATCGGGGACAAGCGTCCCTTGACTCGCATTCTAAAGCGGGTGAACTAGTGACATGCATCTCTAGACTCTCATTCTACAATGGTTAAAACAGTGACAAGCGTCCCTAGCCTCGCATTCTTCAGTGGGTGAACCAGCGACAAGCGTTTATGTACACGCATTCTCCAGTGGGTAAACTGGAGACAGGCATCCCTGGACTCTCATTATACAGCGGGTGAAGCAGCGACAAGTTTCCCTGGACTCTCATTCTATAGTGGGTGAACAAGCGAAATGCATCCCTAGACTCGCATTTTATTGTGGGTGAAGCAGCGACAACCGCCTCTAAAACTCTCATTCTACTATAGGTGAACCAGCGACAAATGTCCTTGGACTCGCATTCTAAAGTGGGTGAACCAGCGATAAGCGTTCTTGGACTTACATTCTATAGTGCGTGAACCAGCGACAAGCGTCTATGGACTCGCATTCTACAGTGGGTGAAACAGCAATAAGTGTTCTTGGACTCACATTTTGTAGTGCGTGAACTAGCGACAAGCGTCTATGGACACGTATTCAAAAGTGGGTGAACCATCAACAAGCGTCTGTGGACACATAATCTCCTGTGGGTGAATCGGTGACTAGCGACCCTTGACTCTCATTCTAAAGCGGGTGAAGCAGAGACAGGTGTCCCTAGAGTCTCATTCTATAGTGGCTGAACCAGCGGCAAGCTTCTCTGGACTCGGATTCTGCAGTAGGTGAAGTAGCAATAAGCGTCCATGGACTCGCATTCTATAGAAGGTTAACCAGTGATAAGCGTCTCTAGACTCACATTCTGTAATGCGTCAAACAACGACAAACGTCTATGGACACGCATTCCACAGTGGGAGAACCAGAGACAAATGTCCCTAGACTCTCATTCTACAGCGGATGAACCAGCGGCATGCATCCCTAGTCTCACATTCTACAGTGGGTGTAGTAGCGATAAGCATCTCTAGACTCTTATTCTACAGTGGGTGAACCAGCTACAACATTCTACAGTGGGTGAACCAAAGATAAGCTGGACTCTCATTCTACACTATGTGAACCGACGACAAGCGTCCCTAGACTCGCATTCTAAAGTGGGTGAACCAGTAACATGCATCTCTGGACACTCATCCTACAACGGGCAAAACAGCGACAAGCGTCCCTAGACTTGCATTCTACAGTGGTTGAACCAACGACAAACATCCCTGGACTCGCATTCTATAGTGGATGAAGTAGTGATAAGCGTCTTTGGTCTCTCATTCCACAATTGGTGAACCAGCGACAAACGTCCCCAGACTCGCATTCTATTGTGGGTGAACTAGCGATAAGCGTCTATAGACATGCATTCTACAGTGGGTGAACCAGCGACTAGTGTCCCTACACTCTCATTCTACAGTGGAAGAACCAGTAACAAGCATCCTTGCGCTTGCATTCTACAGTGGCTGAAGCTGCGACAAGTGTCTCTGGAATCTCATTCTATGATGGATGAACCAGTGACAAACGTCCCTGGACTTGCATTCTATAGTGGGTGAACTAGCGATAAGTGTCTTTGCACTCATATTCTGTAGTGGGTGAACGAGCGACAAGCATCTATGGACACTCATTCTGCAGTGGGTGAACCAATGACAAGCGTGTATGGACACGCATTCTACAGTGGGTGAACCATCTACAAGTGTCCTAGGACTCGCATTCTAAAGCTGGTGAACCAAAGACAATCGACCTTGGTCTCACATTCTAGAAAGGGTGAATCGGTGACTAGTGTCTCTGGACTCACATTTTACAGCGGGTGAACCAACGGCATGCATCCCTAGATTTGCATTCTATAGTAGGTGAAGTAGCGACAAGCATCTCTGGACTCTCATTCTGCAGTGGGTGAACCAGCAATAAATGTCCCTGGACTCGCATTCAACCCTGGGTGAACTAGCGACAAACGTCTCTAGACTATCATTCTACACTTGGTGAATCGACGACAAGCGTCCATAGACTCACATTCTGCAGTAGATGAATTAGCGATAAGCGTCTATGGACACACATTCTATAGTGGGTGAAGCAGCGACAAGCGTCTATGGTCTCTTATTCCACTGTTGGTGAACCAGCGACAAACGTCCCCAGATTTGCATTCTACAGTAGGTGAACCAACGACAAGTGTCTCTAGACTCTCATTCTACAATGGGTGAACCGGAAACAAAAGTCCCTGGACTCGCACTCTACAGTGGGTGAACTAGTGATAAGCATCTTTGTACTTATATTCTGTAGTGCGTGAACTAGCGACAAGTATCTATGGACACACATTCTACAGTGGGTCAATCAATGACAAGCATCCCTGGACTCTCAATCTATAGTGGGTGAAACGATGACAAGCGTCCCTAGACTCGCATTCTACAATGGGTGAACCAGCGACAAGCATCTCTGGACTTTCCTTCTACATTGGGTGAACCAGGGACAAACGTCCCTGGACTCGCATTATGTAGTTAGGGAACCACCGACAAGCATCTATGGACATGCATTCTACAATGGGTGAACCAACTACAAGCATCCTTGGACTCGTATTCTAAAATTGATGAACCGGTGACAATCGACCTTGCACTCACATTCTAAAATGGGTGAACCGGCGAATAGCATCTTCGGACTCTCGTTCTAAAGTTGGTGAACCAGGGACAAGCATTCTTGGGCTCTCATACTACAGTGGGTGAACCAACGACAAGCATCCCTGCATTCTATAGTGGGTGAAGCAACGACAAGTGCCTTTGGACTCTCATTCTACTGTGGGTGAACCACCGACAAAAGTCCCCAGACTCGCATTCTATAGTGGGTAAGCTAGCGATAAGCGTCTTTGGACTCACATTATGTAGTGCGTGAACTAGCGACAAGCATTTATGGACATGCATTCTACAGTGGGTGAACCAGTGATGAGCGTCCTTGGACTCGGATTCTAAAATTGGTGAACTGGCGACTAGCTTCTCTGGACTCTCATTCTACTGTGGGTGAACCGGCTACAAGCATCCCTGGACTTTCATTCTATAGTGGGTGAACAGGTGATAAGCGTCCCTGGACTCTTATTCTACAGCGGGTGAACTAGCGACAACTATCCCTAGACTCGCATTCGATAGTGGGTGGACTAGTGATAAGCGTCTTTGTACTCGGATTCTACAATGGGTGAATCGGTGACAAGCGTCCCTAGACTCGCATTCTACAGTGGTTAAACCAGAGACAAGTATCCCTGGACACGCATTCTACAGTGGGTGAAGCAACGACAAGCGTTTCTAGTCTCTTGTTCCACTGTTGGTGAACCAGTGACAAACATCCCTAGATTTGCATTCTACAGCGGGTGAACTAGCGGCAAACGTCCCTAGACTTGTATTCTACAATGGGTGAACCAGAGACAAGCGACCCTAGACTCTCATTCTATAGTGGGTAAGCCAACGATAAGCGTTTTTAGACTCATATTCTGCAGTCGGTGAACCAGTGACAAGTGTCTATAGACACGCACTGTACAGTGGGCAAACCAGCTAAAAGCATCCTTGGACTCGCATTTTAAAGCTGGAGAACCGGCGACAATTGACCTTGGACACTAGTGTCTCTAGACTCATATTCTATAGCGGGTGAACTAGCGACATGCGTCCCTAGACTCGCATTCTACAGTGGGTGAAGCAGCGACAAGCGTATCTGGACTCTTATTCTGCAGTGGGTGAACAAGTGACAAACGTCCCTGGACTCACATTCTACCCTAGGTGAACCAGCGACAGGCGTCTCTGGACTATCATTCTACACTTGGTGAACTGGCGACAAGCTTCCCTATACTCGCATTCTACAGTGAGTGAAGCAGCAATGTGTGTCTCTAGACTCTCATTCTACAATGGGTGAAATAGCAACAAGTGGCCCTAGACTCACATTCTGTAGTGGATGAACCAGCGACAAACATCTATGGACACGCATTTTACAGTGGGTGAAGCAGCGACAAACGTCTCTAGTCTCTCATTCCACATTTGGTGAGCCAGTGACAAATGTCCCCTGACTCGCATTCTACTATGGGTCAACCAGCGACAAGTATCTATGGACACGCATTCTACAGTGGGTGAACCGGCGACAAGCATCCCTGGACTCTCTATCTATAGTGGGTGAACCGACGACAAGCATCCCTGGACTTTCATTCTACGGTGGGTGAACTAGTGACAAGCATCCTTGGATACGCATTCTACAGTGGGTGAACCAGTGACAAGCGTCTCTGGTCTCTTGTTCCACTATTGGTGACCCAGCGACAAACGTCCCTATATTTGCATTCTACAATGGGTGAACCAGCGACAAACGTCCCTGGACTCGCATTCTATAGTGGGTGAGCCAACGATAAGCATTTTTAGACTCATATTCTACAGTGGGTGAACCAATGACAAGTGTCTATGGACACGCATTGTACAGCGGGAAAACCAGCTAGAAGCGTCTTTGGACTTGCATTCTAAAGCTGTAAAACCGACGACAATCGACCTTGGACTTACATTCTAGAACGGGTAAACCAGTGACTAGTGTCTCCGGACTCATATTCTACAGCGGGTGAACTAGCGACATGCGTCCCTAGACTCACATTCTACAGTGGGTGAAGCTGCGACAAGCGTATCTGGACTCTCATTCTGTAATGGGTGAACCAGCGACAAACGTCCCTGGACTCGCATTCTACCCTAGGTGAACCAGCGAGAGGCATCTCTGGACTATCATTCTACACTTGGTGAATCGGTAACAAGCTTCCCTAGACTTGCATTCTACAGTGGATGAAGTAGCAACGTGTGTCTCTGGACTCTCATTTTACAATGGGTGAAACAACGACAAGCGGCCCTAGACTCATATTTTGTAGTAGATGAACCAGCGACAAACGTCTATAGACATGCATTCTATCGTGGGTGAAGTAGCGACAAACGTCTCTGGTCTCTCATTCCACATTTGGTGAGCCAGTGAAAAACGTCCCCTGATTCGCATTCTACTGTGGGTGAACCAACGACAAGTATCTATGGACATGCATTCTACAGTGGGTGAACCGGCGACAAGCATCCCTGGACTCTCTATCTATAGTGGGTGAACCGGCGACAAGCATCCCTGGACTCTCATTCTACGGTGGGTGAACCAGTGACAAGCATCCATGGACACGCATTCTATAGTGGGTGAAGCAGCGACAAGCGTCTCTGGTCTCTTGTTCCACTGTTGTTAAACCAGCGACAAACGTCCCTAGATTTGTATTTTACAGTGGGTGAACCAGCGACAAATGCCCCTGGACTCATATTCTACAATGGGTGAACCAGAGACAAGCGTCCCTAGACTCGAATTCTATAGTGGGTGAGCCAACGATGTGCGTTTTTAGACTCATATTCTGCAGTGGGTGAACCAGTGACAAGTGTCTATGGACACGCATTGTACAGTGGGCAAACCAGTTACAAGCGTCCTTGGACTCGCATTCTAAAGGTTGAGAATTGGCGACAATCGACCTTGGACTCACATTCTAGAACGGATAAACCGGTGACTAGTGTCTCCGAACTCATATTCTACAGCGGGTGAACTAGCGACATGCGTCCCTAGACTCGCATTCTACAGTGGGTGAAGCAGTGACAAGCGTATCTAGACTCTCATTCTACAGTGGGTGAGCCAGTGACAAGCGTCCCCTGACTCGCATTCTACTGTGGGTGAACCAACGACAAGTATCTATGGATACGCATTCTATAGTGGGTGAACTGGCGACAAGCATCCCTGGACTCTCTATCTATAGTGGGTGAACTGATGACAAGCGTCCCTAAACTCTCATTCTATGGTGGGTGAGCCAGTGACAAGCATCCCTGGACTCGCATTTTAGTATGCAAACTTCTCATTCTTGTGTTGCTCTCCCCGTTATTGTATGCTATCTCTCTCCACCTTTTTGTCACGAATAGCTAAAGACTTTCTTCTAACTTTTGTTGAATAGCATCTAACTGTGTGTCAATGGTTGTGAGATGCACTTGAACTTAGTTGTTGGTGGAGTAGAGAAGTCGTTCTAAACTGGAAATCTGCTAAGATACACTCTCAATCAAAGTGCTTAATCTGTCAGCTTGAGAGCTAGGTGCAGATGGAGTGCCCGTTGTTTGCATCTCTGAAGGAATGGAAGAAACAGTCTCGGTATGCATAGGTGTAGCTAAATCAGGACCAGATGGAGTGGCATGGGTAAATGGTTCGCTCTTGGGTGTTTTCGAGGAGTGACTTTTACTGGCTTGGGGAGTTATCATGGATATTAGTCGAGAATGTGGCACAATTTTTCCATCAAATGGTGGACGGACACCTTCAAGAAGCATGATCTTCATGATAAGACTACAAAAAGGGAGACATGTTTGTGCCGCTGATCAAGCCGTTGTTTTCCCAATGATCTGAAATATGTAGGCACAGATGTCAATCGGAACTCCTGTAATGCGATCACATAGAAATTTTGCTTTTCCAAGATTGATGTAGGCAGTGTTAGACAATGGGTATAGGTTGGAGAACATGATCAGTTTTAGGGTCGTCAGTTCAGGCGTAAATTGTGCAGTGCCTATAGATTAACCATTGCTTCTCACTTCATGTTCAGTCCCAAGAACTTGGAGAATGTCTTGAACCTGAAGAACTCTATCATCATACGAAGTGAGATCCACATTTGCTGGTCTGGTGATGCGAAGAACCTTTGCAATGTATTCTGTATTGATGGAGAATTCTGTTCCTCGTACCCAACATTTTAACTCTACTCCCATGTATCTGGCATTAGAGTAGAATTCCTTAATCAATTCATTAACCGGATCCTTGAAATTCCTAAACAGATCAGCCCAATCTCTTGCTTCAAAAATCCTAGGGATAAATGTTGTTCCCAAGGTATCAAATTTAACTATACGTTCCACAATAGTGGGAGCATCGATAAAAATGTTTGAGTAGGTTTGTGAATCAAAAGGTGTCCCAAATCTCTCATTGTTAGAATTTTTAGATGACTAAGATGAGAGTCGAGTTTGTTTAGCAACCGAGGATGATGGAACATTGGCTACAATTTCTTTTCCTTTAGAGGATCGACGAGACATCTGCAAGAGAACAAACACACAGCAAAGAACCAAATCCAACACCACAAGACACAAACCTCAACTTGATTAGATTCAGGTATAAAATGATAGGTCACAATCTGAATGACTCCTTGTGATTAACCCTAATTAATTAATTTAGCCAAGTAATTAATTAATCAATTAATCATGCAATTTTATGGAAGCACAAACAAATCACCAATCAACTAAATATACAGCGAAAAATAAATAACACGGTGATTTGTTTACGAATGGGGAAAACCCTAATGGCAAAAACCCCACCGGGTGATTTTCAGGTCACCACTCCCGAAACTCCACTATTATCAAATCAAGCGGTTACAAGTAAAGGAATCCCAAGTACCTTACCAACCTATAGTTGAACCCTTACCCCAATACCCAATTGGACTTGATCTGTAGTGACAGTCTCCACCTTTGATGCACGGCTCCCAAGTACGTGACTAACCAATGCGTGGATCCAAGTATGCGACTTCAGAACACCAACTGAGGAAGAATGGTTGGCTGCAAAGTTCTTCAGTTCATCCACTTGATGAATAGCAGGAAGATGCTTGGTTACAAAACCCTATGGTGCAAATACACAGCAACTTCTTGATGGAAGATGAACTAGGTCAAGAACTTCGTCTGTTGATCACAATTTGCTTAAACAGAGATTGCTCAATGATAATGCAACTTGTGTCACCCAAAATGGCTCTTAAAATAATCCTTTTATATGTTTAGGGTTAGAAGAAAAAAAGGCCCAAAAACATATTCACGGATCCCAAGAAAATCAGATTGGAAATCTGACTTTTTAAATCTCGACAGATAGCAGGTGTCGAGGTAGCTGTCGAGAGGTGTCGAGTTTTAAAAACTGTGCACTTCAGCTTGCTTTCTCTTGGACAGACTTAATGACTTCAACACTTGACCTTGAAACATTGTTTCTTGAAGTATTAAAAACACCTAGAACTACCCAATTACAAGCAGAGTGCGTTTTGTCAAAGGATTAGCCAATTTACATAACTAAGTGACATATGTTCTTAAACAAGTTAAAACATATATGTCCTAACAATCTCCCCCTTTGGCAATCCGTGACAAAACCACAACAAACAAATGAGCATATGAGAGAAGTCATAAATCACTCAACTCATATTCACTTGTTGATTACAATAAAATCTATCCTAACACAAACTCTTGAAAAACTTTGCAAGAAGAGAGCTTATGATAAGTAGACTTTGACAACCTGTATTTCTGAAACACTTTAAACAAAACTCATCAAGGCATCTTGTGTGAAACAGAAATAAATAGATTGCATACAAGTATAAAGAACATGTGTATAAAGATAGAAAAGAAACAACACATGAAGAGAGAGGTGAAAGAAACATACATCAACATATATAAGAGATAAGATAAGTATAATGTATGTAAAAATGGTCAAAGGACCTTATATACAAGACCAATGTATCTAAGAGATAAGAAAAAAATACATATAGCCTCACTACATCCCTCAAAAAAAATGTCCTATACTAACTCTCCCCCTAAGATGACTACTCTCATAGCCCAAAACTACTCCCCCTTTTTGTCACGAGTGACAAAGGGTAGAGTGTCATGTAGACATCTCATCGGCAGAGCTAGCATCCCCATCATCATCATCATTATCATCCTCATCATCCTCAGAATCTGACGCTGCTGGAGTAGATGGTGAAGGAGTAGCCTCTGGAGCAAATCCACCCATGATCGCCTACCGTCGTGCAATACGACCCACACGAACATTCACCTGATACAACTCAGCAGAGAGTGTATCAAGACGAGTGTCCATGCGCTGCAGCTGCGCCATGATATCACCAAGGGATACATCGCTCGAAGAGGAAGAAGGAGCAGACGTAGATGGAGCTGAACGGGAGGGAGGAGTGGCACCTGGCTATCTCGACCTGAACTGCGCCTCACTACGTTTTACGGTAGCGGCATCTATGGCAGATATGTGTGTAAAGTGGTCGGACACAGGAAAGGGAACGGAAAAATGGCGTAGAATCCGCGTGATAGCAGAAGGAAAGATGAGCTTATCATAGGATGCCGAATCAAGATAAACCTCTATGATAGACCGGATGAAGTGAGAAGGGAAGTCTATGGTAAGATGCTCAAGTAGAGAAAGCAAAATTTGAGCACGAGGCTCTGTGATAGAGTTATAGTGAGAAAGAGGATGGAGAACAAAAGTCATCACCATGTTAATGAATCTAGGACCTTTAGCAAAAGGCCTACATGATGTGAACTGATGCTCACCCCAATCATCAGGGCGCTCATAAAAAGCAGAAATGAGCTCATCTTTGGACACAGTCCTCAAACGCTCACAAGAGGGGTAATCTGGAAACTCTATCCTAGGTACCCTAAGCACATCCGCAACAAGTTGCGGTGTGACAGGAATGCGCATACCTCGAATGCGAGTGACAAAATGAGGTACTGAAAGATCAATCCCGTGCATGTTGGAGTAGAACTCCTGTATCAGCATGAGAGGGCAAGTGACCGGGATGTCACACAGTGACCCCCATCCCCTACTGTTAATGACAGAGGGAAGGTCAGTATCGGCGAAGTCCGCTAGAATAACTTGGCGTTCCGAATGAACACCTCGTTTAGAAAAGTTCTCCGAAAATGCCTTATGGGCATCTCCATCACGAAACCGAATATTAAAGGGAGTAGTATCTGAAGAAGTAGGAGCTCCAGAACGCAGAGGGTTCCGAGCAGGAATGGATTTACGTTTGGGTGCCATAGACACTACTAACGTAAAAGAATGAGAGAAAGAGAGAGAGAGACACTCAGAAAAGCCCCAACACAGTTCAAATATATCAAATATGTTGAACAACAAGTATGTATGCATGGGAATGCATGAGCATGTGACATGCAAAGGAAAAAAAACTTCATGGGCTCAGCCCAATCCAATCCTAGCAACACACAAACATAAAGCACACATCTAAATGCATGTAAATATCATTATAATGTAAATGAAATGCAATGTATGACATTTTGAAATCATCTAAGTACAAACCCAACCCAAAATTTCAATAAAAACTCAACAATTTTGAAAAACCCCAAATTTTTATGAAAAATCCCAAAAACTAGGTTTTCAAAACATGAAATGCATGAAAAAGGAAGAGACAAGAGATCTTACCAAGTGATTGAAGCAAGGAATGAGCAAGATCCAAGTGGGGTTGAAGATTTGAGTGAGAAAATCAAGTTTGGGAGATGAAAAGCCACGGACAGATCGAGAGAAATCGAGAGGAATGAGTGAAAATCGCGATCTGCCCTTAAATAAGCACCTCAGTAAATCTCGACAGCTGAGGTGTCGAGAGGTATCGAGGAATCTGTCGAGGAAGGTATCGAGGAAAATGCCTTCGACAGATGAAGGTATCGGGAGGTATCGAGATGCAAGGAGAGATTCAGATACGAGAAGCTCGATCGATCGCGAAGGTGTCGAGAAGGTATCGAGGAGACAGAAGAAATCTCGATCGATCCACAAGGTATCGAGACAGGTGTCGAGAAAGAAGACTCAAACAGCATAAGTGAATCTCGATTGATCCAACAGGTGTCGAGAATCTATCGAGAGGACAGAGACTTTCTCGATCGATCCATCAAGTGTCGAGGAGGTGTCGAGATTATGATAAGAAACAACTTGAGAAGCTCGACAGATGACCAGGTATTGAGGAGGTGTCGAGGGAGGTGTCGAGCCAGCAGAAAAAGGCAGTTTTTTCGAGAAGGGAAAAACACTCCTATTTCATGTGATCGAAGCCTTGACACCCAAAGCACCTTGGTCCTACGGGAACATTGTACTGACTGCCATCCCTAGCATCCTTATACCCTTTATCTTGACTCTTGAACTGAGAAGAACTGGATTGCCTATGGTCCTTGTCGAAGCCCTTTCCATTTTCATTCTTCATAAACTTCTTGAATTGTCGGGTGATGTAGGACTTCATGTTAGAATCTTCATCATTTGAAAACTCATCAGTATCACTGATCTTGGCCTTTAATGCCATGCCTCCATAGCAGTTTCAGCAGAGGATATCTTGAATTCCTCATTAGTGACCGCACTGAATAAAGCATTCAATGCTCTGCTGTTGAAATTTGTAGCCTTCATCTTAGCATCATCCCAATCGGCCAGTGCTTCCTTTAGCTTGGTCTAGCCTATCTCAACAGCTTGTCACAATGAATATCCAGAAGATGCTTGGTCACAAAACCCTTCGGTGCACAAACACAGCAACTTCTACACAAGAACGATGAACTAGGGAAAATTCTACCTCCGGTCACAATTTTCTTGAACAAACTTTGCTTAACACTTGTGCAACTTGTGTCACCTTTAACGGCCCTTAAAATAATCCTTTTATATGTCAAGGGTTGTGAGCAAAGAAAGCCCAAACACATAATCACAGATTAGAGTCAAAACAGAACTGAAAATCAATTTTTCATAAACCTTGATAGATAGCCATTTATGTAGAAGATGTTGAGCTACGGGGCTGGAACAGCTCTTCAAGCTCGATAGATACTAGCTGTCGAGCTTTAATGGCAGGCATTTTTCAGACTTGAATCTTGGACAAACTTGCATGGCTTCAACACTTGATCTTAAAACACTGTTTCTTGAAGTATTAAACACACCCTAGATCTACCCAAATACGAGTAAAGTGCATTTTATTAAAGGCCAATTACATAAAATGGTAACATCTGTTCTTAACAAGTGAATCACATATGTCCTAACATATATATATATATATATATATATATATATATATAAAGAGGATTTCCCTCTTTGGACTGGACTTTTATTTGATTTAGAAATACTTCTAAACCTTACTTTTAATAGGGAAAAAACTTGAGAACAACCTGGTAAAAACTAAAAATATATCTTCAACTCCACTTAAAATGCCTACAAAATAGGACACTCTCTTACTAATCCATGTCTTCAAAAAAAATTTATTCAATTTTTTTTTTTAAAAAGGAAAATTATGACACTAGACCAAAAAAATAAATAAATAAATAAAGCCTCACCGCATGTGCAATGCGCGTGTGAAGAGGCTAGTGTGTGTGTGTATATATCTCGAAATCCTTTATTGAAATCTTGTCACGTCATATTTTCTTGAAATGGTGGAATAGATATTGCCATATACAACTTCAATTATAATAAATAAAAATCATTCTATTAATGACTATCATAAATTGAAATTAAATTTAATAATTTTACAAAATTGTAGAATATTTAACGATACAAATAACATCATAATAAATGCAAATCAACAACTACTATAATGTTCTAATTTCATATTTAGAAAAAAATAAATAAATAAAAATGGGAGATAATCATCACTTTAATTTCAGTTGATTTCACAATAATGTACAACAAAAAATTTTCATGTCTTATAATTTTTCACATTATTATTCTTGTATAAATTTTATAATTAAGTACATGTTGACATTTTATTCTGTATTTAAACCTCCATTAAAATAATCTCATATTATATTTTCTTTAAAAGATAGAATAGATAATTTTATATACATACACAACTATAAGAAATATTATTATACTAATAAATATCATAATTATTAAATTTAATATTTGGGCAAAACATAAAGGAGATAATCCGATCTTACAATGCTTTACGGCACATTTCATTAGTCGAAAAATCTGATCAAACAAAATTTATTCTTGCCATATATTCACGTAATGTCTCTATATATTTAACTGTATAGTTGTTCAATACCAAACTGCGCCTTGTCTCACTTCTCTTTCTTTGGCAAAATTCAACAAGAAACCTAAATCATGATAACTCTCTCTACGTATATCCTTTGTTTGCTTGTTCTCTGCCTTACTATTGGTGCACACTTTATACAAAACTTCATGCTCTTCGGCTTTGTTAGTTTATATAAGTCAGATATTTCCTGTTATTTAAAGATCCACCATTATACTCTTTAACTTTATTATTTTCATAGGACCATTGTATCTCCTTACGATTTCTCATCTTTTGTTCCTCTGATAGTTGTGGCTATAAGAAAACTATAGCATCTTATAAATATTTAAGAGTATTGTTTTAATCAAGGAAAAAACCTTATTTAAGTTTTTTTTTTTTTTTTTCATATATATTTTTTAATTGTTATCTTTTTTTATCCCAACCATCATTTTGCTATCATTTTTTTCATATATATCTTTTAATTTAATATCATTAGTCCTGGATCGGATTGCTTGCCGAGAGACTGCAACGCAGATTGTATAACAAAGCACCTCGGATCTACTGGACTATGCAATGCTTCAATATATTGCACCTGTTACAAGCCTTGCTAATCCGTTTCAATATATTTAGTGGAGAGTGCTAAATATAGGTTATATTTTACTAATAAATTCAAAAAATGAACATGTTTAATAAAATAAATAGAAATTATGATAGGAATGGAAATTTTATTACTGAGAATAAAAGATTTTAGGATTTGTGCCCCAAAATCATATTGTTTGACATTATCTATTGAATAATCATTTTTATTTTATTTTTGACACTATTGTGACATGAATTTTTGGACATTATTTTATAGTTCATGAGATGCATAGTATGTGATTTAGGAATAGGATATGATGTGTGTGAAGAAGCTCAAAATACAAGCCCAATTCCTTTTAGGACCACATATTTTTGCCCCATACAGTTACTATATGAATAAATGTCATAATTATTGAATATAATATTTGGTCAAATGTTTTTTTTTTTTTTTTTTTTTTGAAACCCCTATCAATGGGGAGAATTATTAAGTACTAAAACGAAGGTCAAAATTGTAAGCATCAATCGTGTCTAGTGGAACAGACTCCATCCCAACATCCAATGAACTAGTTATAGCTCATCTAGCTACTCTATGAGCCACACAATTACCTTGCCTCTTAATATGGCCAAATAATACATGACTAAAAAAAGAACAAAGAAAAGTAATGTCTTGTAAGATATGTCCAAACTCAGATTAAGTCATACTACCACAATTGATTGAGTTAATAATGACTTCTGAATCACCTTTAACTATCAATCTTCGAAAACTCAACTCCTTTGCAAACCAAAGAGCTCAACGTGCTGCTAGCACTTCCACCATCTCTACTAAAGCAAGTAGTGGAATCTGTTGTGTTAAAGCAGCCATAACCAATCTGTCATAATTACAAATTATAATACCAAGGCCAGCCTTGTTTTCTTCTGCAAAGAGTGCTCCATCAAAGTTAACTTTAAGTAGACCTGACAGTGGAGGACGCCATCTGACTGACCTCATTGTGCATGGGATCTTGGTGTGGATTGGACACAGTTGCTGGTACTCCTGAAGACCTTCACAAGCCATAGAACAGATCTTTGCCAATGGGATATTGTCTTCCTTTGGTCAGAGTTTGTTTCTACGCATCCAGATCAATGAAGTCGTCCATGCAAACAGAGCAAAGCGAGACCTGTCCTATTGTGCCCACTTTTATTTGGACAAAACATAAATGAGAGAATCTAATCTTTTTATTCTTTATGGCACATTTCACTAGTTGAAAATATCCAATCAAACATCCAATCAATCTCTAAAATTGACTTCGTTTTTCTACATATATCCTTTATTTGCTTATTCTCTTCATTACTATTGGTACGCTCTTCATTCAAAACCTCATGCTCTTCTGCTTTGTTAGTTTACATATAAGTTAGATATTTTCTGTTATTTAAAAATCGATCATCATATCTCTTTACCTTTTTAATTTTATAAGACCATCATATCTCTTGACAATTTCTCACCTTTTGTTCCTTTGTATAATTGTGGCTATAAGAAAATTATATCATCTTATAAATATTAGAGAATATAATTTTAATCAAGGCAGAACACCTGTTTGCTATTAATGTATTGTCTCTATTTTTTATTTGGTCTTCAAGTTTCATAACTTTCATTTTTTTTTTCCTTATTTTTTTAAATTTGCTCTCATTTTTCTTATCCGAGCCATCATATCACTTACAGAAAAGTCTATTTTTAAACTAACAATGCAGTTGATTAGCCATTTAGGCATTTTTTGTAGGTGGAATGGCGGTAGGGGCCAAAATAATAGCAAAATTAAAAAACCAAATAGATAGCCAAATGAAAAATATAAAGATCTAAATAAAACCTGTAAAATCTTGAAAACCAATTTTAATATAGGGTTAAATAAAATATATTAACTATATATTTTTTTTCCTTTTAGTCTATGGCTTTGAAAAGTTGTTGATTTTAAAGAATGAACTAAATAAGGATAACCCTTTCTTTTCTCATAATATTACATTCAATATGTGCACATCGCAATCAATATGTGCATAACCAATTTATGGATATGCAGACTTTATGGGACTAGAAATATGGCATATTAAAAAGTACAACCACTAAAAAGAAAACCCCTAAAAACTTTTTTAGGAGTTGATAAAAATTAAAATACTTAACAAGAACAATAAAAAACTTACTCTCTCTCTCACACACACACAAAGAGAATACCAAACCATTTTTATTCACAATAGTATATATATGTGTGTATTTGTTATAAGTGGAAGACGGGGATTTGAAATCTAGTTCTCCTTATAAGGAACACCATATAATATCAATGGGTTACAAACCTCTTGACATTTATCTAAAGTTGTTAAGATGATGTGATAACAAACCAACCATGATAAGATTGTTTAATTATAAGAATTATATTCTAATTAAATTATAGTCAGTCATGATTATAGGCAGTGATGAGTCAAAAATTTACGATCGTCATTAAGATGATACTGTCATTAACTAAGAGACGATGTCAGGCATTTATTATCCTCATTGATGACAACAAGTAGCAGACAGAGCAACGGTCATAGAATGAGCTGTGAACTTTAGACAAAGATTTTGTAATGCACTAGCCGTTGAACATAAATATAGCAATTCATTGCCCATTGATTAGGCACTCAACTATAAAAGAGAAGGTAACAAAAGTTAAAGGTTGTTGATGCTCATTTTGAGGCCCAATAGCAGGTAGAAGCCCAACGATATGGGCGGAGAAGAGTTAGTGAATGGCTAGAAAAATCATTAAGCCTAGATGGTAGCAACAATGGTTAACAGGCCCATAAAGTACACAAATGGACTTTGAAGAAAGTAGACGGGCCTAAAAGAGCTTGGAGAGAGAGATAGTAAAACCATGGGCGTTATCTGATGTAGCAAAGTAAAAATGGGCCACAACAGGCCCAAAGTAATGAAGTAAAAAAGTAGGGGGTTAATGGGAAGCCCATGAGCCCCAAGTGTGAAGAATAAGGTAATTGTTCCAGGGAAGCCCAAGGAAGTTAGTAAAAGCCCATAGGTATGCAGAATTAGAAAATTGGCCAAGGATGCCCAAGGAAAGCAAATGAGCCAAGGATGCTAAAGGGGAAAGAAATGGGACAAAAGAGCCCACAAGCAATGGAATGGGTCAAGAAAAGCCCAAAGTAGCATGAGTATAAAATCAATGACCATATTGAGTCATTGGGAGAAGAATAAGTAGTAGACCCAAAGAAACCCAACAGGCATGGGTCAAATAACACCACGGCAGGAACAACAAAACGGCATGACAGAAAATGGTAGCAGGATTAAGGAAAGAGCAAAGAATTGGCTCAAGAAGAGAAAGCCCACAACAGGGCAAGGCCCAGCCCTTGAAAAAAGCAAGTTGTAAGGAATGAGAACCAAAAAGCAATTCATGATTGCAAATGGTTAGCCCCTTTTATGCAAAACATGCTTGATCAAATATAGCTTCTGATTACCAAAAAAACTATTCTAACTTACCCTACTAAAAATTATATCTTTCTCGATAGTTACAACAACCAAGGACATGCTTAATTTAATTAAGACATGTGCACAATGCTATCTACTAGTAGTATCATACAACCCTTTATACTAAGACACCAACTTGGGAGCCTAGAACATCAGCTAGTGAATTATGACTGAGCAAATTAGGTAGTAAGGACTAAGCTGCTGAGCTACTTGGATTGACTATGACATTCTATTACTAAGCTAATTGGATTGACTGTTGCATTCTACTACTAGATATTGCATCAAATATACCATATCATAGCAATTTAACTTTCACCATTTTTTAAACAAACAAACCAAAGAGAAGCAATTTTTCGTCAATGGGAACTTAAAAAAACCTGGGTGGCAGCAAATTTATGAAGAATTCTCTTCACCCACAACAAACAAAGGTGATGCATGACTTCAAGCTTCGATTCATGGTTCAAACCCATGAGATTTTGAGGGAAAATTTTAGGAATTTGTGGTTTGGAGGGCCAAAATAGTGTGTTCCAACAATTCTAGAAAGTGGCTATTTCCGAATTTTCATATTGCTATTGGCATGGTTTAGCTCATTCTTGAATATGCTTGCAATATGGAATTTGTCTAAAAATACGTATATTGGACTAAGTAGTAGTTTTAGTTTAAACATGTTTAAGCTATAAAAATTGATTATGGGGGTTCTAAATATATGTCAAGATGTAATTAGCATTTCTCAACATTTCACTGAAAAGGTAAATATATCTGAAATTTATATTAATGCATAAGAAAAATGAAGTAGGCTTATATTTGTCAATAAAACACTGAGAGTATTGGTTCAGAAAATATTTTTAGAAACCTTTTGTGGAAATAGGAAAAACGAATTTTTTTTACAACTTTTTATATTTCACATAAAAATGGTATCAAAATATTTCTTTAATGGTTTATTAACAATTTCTCTAAGAGCACGCATTAACATTACATAATTTTTAATTAAATTATTGGACCAATAATTATGAATGTTAGTTTTTCATAAGAAAAATAATAATGTCATATTATTAAAAATATGTGAATAAGAGAGAGAGAGAGAGAGAGGAGAGAGAGAGAGAGAGAGAGAGAGAGAGAGAGAGAGAGGTAACCAATGATGATTTTTGTAGAATTTTTATTTATAGTTTTTGAGCTATTAAGTTAAATAAGGAATAACAACTACATACCTTTTAGCATACCTTAGGGATATATATACTTCTCAAAATGAATAATTTTGCAACAAGTTCAGTCAATAAATAAGAGATCTTGTAACTCAATTAGCACTTTTTAGTAAATATAATGAAGACGATAAAATTCAAATCGCCTCTCCTCAAACTATCGAATTATTCGTATTTAGTGGGATAAAATTAATGTTCTTGAATGAAATATGGGGAGGCCAAATCAAAACTCAATGTTGGGCTTTGAGATGATGCCCAAAGGCTTTCAGTATAGTGATGAGCCTATCCAAGTAAGAATAAAGGCTGAACCTTAGCAAGAACAACATGAAGGCCCAAGAAAACACTTCATGAGAGTTAATTAATAAATGAGTAGCTCAATTACAACAATGAAAGAAAATAAAATTATCTAGCGGTAAGGTAAAATTAATCATTTTATATGTCTAGGGTTGTGAGAAAAGAAAACGCAAACACATAATCATGGATTAAAGTCAAAAACAGAACTGAAAATCTATTTTTCATAAACCTCGATAGATAGCCATCTGTTGAAAAGCTGTCCAGCCATAAGGCTGGAATAGCTCTTCAAGCTCACTAGATGCTAGCTGTCGAGCTTTAATGGTAGGCACTTTTCAGACTTGAATCTTGCGTTGACTTGCATGGCTTCAACACTTGATCTTGAAACACTGTTTCTTGAAGTATTAAACGCATCCTAGATCTACCCAAATACAAGTAAAGTGCGTTTTGTCAAAGGATTAGCCAGTTACATAAAATTGTAACATATGTTTCTAACAAGTGAATCACATATGTCCTAACATATATATATATATATATATATATATATATATATAAAGAGTATTTTCCTCTTTGGACTAGACTTTTATGTGATTCAGAAATACTTCTAAACCTTACCTTTAATAGGGAAAAAACTTGAGAACAACCTGATAAAAACTAAAAATATATCTTCAACTCCACTTAAAATGCCTACAAAATAGGACACTATCTTACTAATCCAAGTCTTCAAAAAAAAATTTATTCATTTTTTTTTATAAAAAAAAGGAAAATTATGACACTAGACCAAAAATAAAAAAATAAAAAAAATAAGTAAATCCTCATCACATGCGCAATGCGAGTGTGAAGAGGGTAGTGTGTGTGTGTATATATATCTTGAAATCCTCTATTAAAATCTTGTCACATCATATTTTCTTGAAATGGTGGAATAGATATTTCCATACAACTTCAATTATAATAAATAAAAATCATTCTATTAATGACTATCATAAAATGAAATTAAATTTAATAATTTTACAAAATTGTAGAATATTTAACGATACGAATAACATCATAATAAATGCAAATTATCAACTACTATAATGTTCTAATTTCATATTTAGAAAAAAAAAAAAAAAAAAGGGAGATAATCATTACTTTAATTTCAGTTGATTTCATAATAGTGTACAACAAAAAATTTTCATGTCTTATAATTTTGCACATTATTATTCTAGTATAAATTTTATAATTAAGTACATGTTGACATTTTATTCTGTATTTAAACCTCCATTAAAATATTCTCATATTATATTTTCTTTAAAAGATAGAATAGATAATTTTATATACATACACAACTATAAGAAATATTATTATATTAATAAATGTCATAATTATTAAATTTAATATTTGGACAAAACATAAAGGAGAGAATCCGATCTTACAATACTTTACGACACATTTTATTAGTAAAAAAAATCTGATCAAACAAAATTTATTCTTGCCATATATTCAAGTAATGCCTCTATATATTTAACTGTATAGTTGTTCACTACCAAACTGCACCTTGTCTCACTTCTCTTTCTTTGGCAAAATTTAACAAGAAACCTAAATCATGAGAACTCTCTCTACCTATATCCTTTTTTTGCTTGTTCTCTGCCTTACTGTTGGTGCGCACTTTATACAAAACTTCATGCTCTACAGCTTTGTTAGTTTATATAAGTTAGATATTTCTTGTTATTTAAAGATCGACCATCATACTCTTTACCTTTATTAATTTTATAGGACCATTGTATATCCTTACGATTTCTCATCTTTTGTTCCTCTGATAATTGTGGCTATAAGAAAACTATAGCATCATATAAATATTAAAGAATATTGTTTTAATCAAGGAAAAATACTTATTTAAGTTTTTTTTTTTTTTTCATATATATTTTTAATTTGCTATCTTTTTTTATCCCAACCATCATTTTGCGATCATTTTTTTCATATATATCTTTTAATTTGCTATAATTTTTGTTTCATTATAAGAATTATATTCTAATTAAATTATAGTCAATCATGATTATAGGTAGCAAGCCCATGGTGGTGGATGCTAAAATGTGCCTAGTGGACCAGTTTGTCTTTAGTCCTGGATCGGATTGCTTGCCGAGAGACTGCAACGCAGATTGTATAACAAAGCACCCTGGATCTACTGGACTATGCAATGCTTCAATATATTGCACTTGTTACAAGCCTTGCTAATCCATTTCTATATATTTTGCAGAGAGTGCTAAATATAGGTTATATTTTACTAATAAATTCAAAAAATGAACATGTTTGATAAAATAAATAGAAAATATGATAGGAATTGTAATTTTATTACTGAGAATAAAAAGATTTTAGGATTTGTTCCCTAAAATCCTATTGTTTGACATTATCTATTGAATAATAATTTTTATTTTATTTTTGACACTATTGTGACATGAATATTTGGACATTATCTTATAGTTCATGAGATGCATAGTATGTGATTTAGGAAATAGAGATATGATGTTTGTGAAGAAGATCAAAATACAAGTTCTTTATAAACTAAAAAAAAAAAAAAAAAACCCTAATTCACAATCCGACATTTCCTTAGTAAAGACTTTTTTTTTCCCCCCCCCTCGTAAAGACTAGTCATAAAAAGTTCAATTGTTGATCCAAAATCCCATCTTTATAAATTAAAATGTATTGGACCTTGATCCAAGCCCAATTCCTTTTAGGACCACGTATTTCTGCCCCATACAGTTACTATATGAATAAATGTCATAATTATTGGATATAATATTTGGACAAAACTTTTTTTTTTTTTTTGACAAACCCCTATCAATGGGGAGTATTATTAAGTACTAAAACGAAGGTCAAAATTGTAAGCATCAATTGTGTTTGGTGGAACAAACTCCATCCAAACATCCAATGGACTAGTGACAGCTTGTCTAGCTAGTCTATGAGCCACACAATTACGTTGCCTCTTTATATGGCGAAAAAATACATGACTAAAAAAAGAACAAAGAAAAGTAATGTCCTGTAAGATATGCCCAAACTCAGATTGAGTCATACTGCCACAATTGATTGAGTTAATAATAACTTTTGAATCATCTTCAACTATCAATCTTCGAAAACCCAACTCCTTTGCAAACCAAAGAGCTCGGCGTGCTGCTAGCACTTCCACCATCTCTACTAAAGCAAGTAGTGGAATCTGTTGTGTTAAAGCAACCATAACCAATCCGTCATTATTACGGATTATAATACCAAGACCAGCCTTGTTTTCTTCTGCAAAGAGTGCTCTATCAAAGTTAACTTTAAGTAGACCTGACAGTGGAGAATGCCATCTGACTGACCTCGCTGTGCATGGGATCTTGGTGTGGATTGGACGCAGTTGCTAGTACTCCTGAAGACCGTCACAAGCCATAGAACTGATCTTTGCCAATGAGACCGTGTCTTCCTCTAGTCGGAGTTTGTTTCTATGCATCCAGATATGAAGTCGTCCATGCAAACAGAGCAAAGCAAGACCTGTCCTGTTGCACCCACATTTATTTGGACAAAATATAAATGAGAGAATCTAATCTTATTATTCATTATGGCACATTTCACTAGTTGAAAACATCCAATCAAACATAATTTATTCTTGCCATATATTCATGTAATGTCTCTATATATTTAAATGTATTGTCATTCACTACCGAACTACCCCTTGTCTCACTTCTCTTTCATTGGCAAGATTCAACAAGAGACCTAAATTGTGAGAACTCTCTCAAGAAAGTCAATACCGTACCAATACCGATCGTACCGGGGAAATATACCATGCTGGCTATTAAACCGGTACTGGTACTCCTTCAAAATGTATCGGAAAAAATACCGGGTTGTACCGGCCTGTATCGGTCAATATTGGCATTTCAGCTGATACAATAAAAAAAATTCTTTAAAAATATTTCATTTAATCTAATATATTGGTTAATGTAATTAAGCTAATACGTTGGCTCATAAAATATGTGGATTTTAATTTTATGTTGATAAACATAAAAATTCATAAATTCATACTTGTACAAATAACAAAAATATATATTTATGTATAGAAATATATAAATAGCAATAATCCCGAAACAATACACCAAAATATTTATTTTCTTTGGCCAAACCGAAACAATCTCTAATACGAAATTGACTTCATTTTTCTACATATATCCTTTATTTGCTTATTCTCTTCATTACTATTGGTACGCTCTTCATTCAAACTTCATGCTCTTCTGCTTTGTTAGTTTACATATAAGTTAGATATTTTCTGTTATTTAAAAATCGACCATCATATCTCTTTACCTTTTTAATTTTACAGGACCATCATATCTCCTTACAATTTCTCACCTTTTGTTCCTATGTATAATTGTGGCTATAAGAAAATTATATCCTCTTATAAATATTAGAAAGTATAATTTTAATCAGGGCAAAACACCTGTTTGCTACTAATATATTGTCTCTATTTTTTATTTGGTCTTCAGGTTTCATAACTTTCATTTTTTTTTTTTTTTAATTTGCTATCATTTTTCTTATCCCAACCATCATATCACTTACAGAAAAGTCTATTTTTAAACTAACAATGCAGTTGATTAGCCATTTAGGCATTTTTTGTAGATGGAATGGCGGTGGGGGCCAAAATAATAGCAAAATTAAAAAACCAAAATGAGAGCAAAATGAAAAATATAAAGATCTAAATGAAACTTGTAAAAGAGCCCAGAGAAAGTAGACGAGCCTAAAAGAGCCCAGAAAGAGAGATAGTAAAACCATGGGCGTTATGTGATGTAGCAAAGTAAGAATGGGCCACAACAGGCCCGAAGTAATGAAGTAAGAAAGTAGGGGGTTAATGGGAAGCCCATAAGCCCCAAGTGTGAAGAATAAGGTAATTGGGCTAGGGAAGCCCAAGGGAGTTAGTGAAAGCCCATGGGTATGCAGAATTAGAAAATGGGCCGAGGATGCTCAAGGAAAGCAAATGGGCCAAGGATGCTCAAGGGGAAAGAAATGGGACAAAAGAGCCCACAAGCAATGGAATGGGTCAAGAAAAGCCCAAAGTAGCATGAGTATAAAATCAATGACCATATTGAGTCATTGGGAGAAGAATAAGTAGCAAACCTAAAGAAACCCGATAGGTAAGGGTCAAATAACACCATGGTAGGAATAGCAAAATGGCATGACAGAAAATGGTAGTAGGATTACAGAAAGAGCAAAGAATGGGCTCAAGAAAAGAAAGCCCACAACAGGGCAATGCCCAACCCTTGAAAAAAGCAAGCTGTAAGGAATGAGAACTAGAAAGCAGTTCATGATTACAAGTGGTTAGTCCCTCTTATGCCAAACATGCTTAATCAATTATAGCTTCTGATTACAAAAAAAAAAAAAAAAAATTTGTTCTAACTTACCCTACTAAAAATTATATCTTTCTCGATAGTTACAACAACCAAGAACATGCTTAATTTAATTAAGACATGTGCACAATGCTATCATACAACCCTTTCTACTAAGACATTAGCTTGGGAGCCTAGACCATCAACTTGTGAATTATGACTGAGCAAATTAGGTAGTAAGGACTAAGCTACTGAGCTACTTGGATTGACTACGACATTATATTGCTAAGCTAATTGGATTGACTGTTGCATTCTACTACTAGATATTGCATCAAATATACTATATCATAGCAATTTAACTTCACCATTTTTTAAGAAAAGAAGCCAAAGAGAAGTATTTTTTCGTCAATGGCAACTAAAAAAAACCTGGGTGGCAGCAAATTTATGAAGAAACCTCTTCACCCACAACAAACAAAGGTGATGCATGACTTCAAGCTTCGATTCATGGTTCCAACCCATGAGATTTCAGAGGGCAAATTTTGGGAATTTGTGGTTTGGAGTGCCAAAATAATGCGTTCCAATAGTTCTAGAAAGTGGCCATGCATGAGGCTTGGCACGTCCACGGCTTTCTGAGATTCTAAAAGAGCCAATAAATAGCAATATTCCAACTTTTCTGTGCATGTTGGCTATGTATAGGGAATTTGATATGAGTATATACATTATGAGAGATCTCATTTCATTATAAACATACATCCCAACTTCTAAAGAAAGAGAGAGCCTTTGCCTTAGAGCCAGAAAACTCCCAACCCTCTTCTCCATTTCCCTCACCATTAATATATCTTTGAGAAAAATATTTTTATCACCTTCACTAGCTACACAATCCCCTGAGCATTGTGAGATTGAGTAGAAGGTTAGGAAATCATAGAAGCCATTATCCATTTGGTGGATTTCCATTGGCTGCTCAATGGTGGTAACTTAGGAAAGCTAGTTAAAGAAAGGACTACGAGAATTTAGTTACAAGCAGGAGCTTGGGAAGCTCAAGTATATACATGGATATGGGCTTGGAGGGTTCACAGTCTTACTTGTACTGCAACTATTCATCTAGTGGAGATTTTTTGACAATGTAATCGGGGAATGGGTTTTTGTGCCTGGTTGCTTGAGTTTTCCTCTTCACAAACACTTTCATGTGTTTAACTTTGGTTTGATTTATTTCTGAATTTTCATATTGCTATTTGCATGCTTTAGTTCATTCTTGAATATGCTTGCAATATGGCATTTGTCTAAAAATATGTATATTGGACTAAGTTGTAGTTTTAGTTTAAAAATGTTTAAGCTATAAAAATTGATTATGGGAGTTCTAAATATATGTCAAGGTGTAATTAGCATTTCTCAACATTTCATAAGAAAAATTAGTTTGTAATTTCGTTTATTACATAATATAAATGGAGTAGGCTTATATTTGTCAATAAAACCCTAAAAGCATTGGTTTAGAAAATATTTTTAGAAACCTTTTGTGAAAAAAAGGAAAAAACAAATTTTTTTTTTTTACAGATTTTTATATTTCCCATAAAAATGGTATCAAAACATTTCTTTAATGGTTTATTAACAATTGCTCTAAGGGCACGCATTAACATTACATAATTTTTAATTAAATTATTAAACCAATTATTATGAATGTTAGTTTTTCATTAGAAAAATAATAATGTTATATTATTAAAAATATGTGAATAAGAGAGAGAGAGAGGGGGGGGGGGAGAGAGAGAGAGAGAGGTAACCAATGATGATTTTTATAGAATTTTTATTTATAGTTTTTGAGCTACTAAGTTACATAAGGAATAACAACTACATACCTTTTAGCATACCTTAGGGATATATATACTTCTTCCTCTTGAGTCTTAGGCCTTTGGTCATCTGACAGAGGAACTCCATGTCTGAAAGGAAGTAATCATTTCTTGGAGTTTTTCATGCTAAACCGTTCTAGAACCTTATCTATATATCCAGCTTGTGATAAGCCTAACATCTTATTCTTGCGATCTCGCCAAAGTTTGATCCCTAGAATAAAGTTAGCCTCACCCTAGTCCTTCATATCAAATTGGCTTGACAACCAAACCTTTACCGATGACATTACCCCTACATCATTTCCAATGAGTGGAATATCATCAACATAAAGCACTAGGAACATTACTACTTTATCTCGATGTCTTTTGTACACACATGGTTCATCAAGATTTTGTTCAAAACCAAATGACTTGATTGCTTGATCAAATCTAATGTTCCAAGACCTAGATGCTTGCTTAAGTCCATAAATGGACCTTTTCAACTTGCATACCATATGCTCTTGGTTCTTTGCTATGAAACCTTCCGGTTGCAACATATAGATTTCTTCTTCAAGATTTACATTGAGAAATGCAATCTTGACATCCATTTGCCAAATCTCATAAGAGAATTCTAATAGATTTAAGCATTGCTACTAGTGAAAAGGTTTCTTCATAATCAATACTTTCTTTTTGTGTGTACCCTTTTGCCACTAGCCTTGCTTTAAAGGTTTCAACCTTTCCATCTATCCCTCTCTTCCTCTCATTCAGATTTCATAGTTTTGAGCCAATGATGTGCATCTATATCATTCATTGCCTTTTCATAAGTGTATCATTCATTGCCTTTACATCTATACCATCTATACTCGCATTCTACAGTGGGTGAACTAGAGACAAGCGTCTTTGGACTCTCATTCTACACTAGGTGAACCACTGACAAGCGTCCCTGGACTCGCATTCTACAGTGGGTGAACTAGCAATATGCATCTCTGGACACTCATTCTACAGTGGGTGAAACAGCGACAAGCGTCCCTAGACTCGCATTCTACAGTGGTTGAACCAACAAAAAGCGTCCCTGGACTCGCATTCTATAGTGAGTGAAGCAATGACAAGCGTTTTTAGACTCACATTTTGTAGTGCGTGAACTACCGACAAGCATCTATGGACACGCATTCTAAAGCGGGTGAACCAGCGACAAGCGTCCCTGGACTCGCATTCTACAGTAGGTGAACAGGCAACAAGTGTTTTTGGACTTACAATCTATAGTGCGGGAACCAGCGACAAGCGTCTATAGGCACACATTCTAAAGTAAGTGAACCAGTGACAAGCGTCTCTGGTCACTTATTCCACTATTGGTGAACCAACGACAAACGTCCCTAGACTCGCATTCTACAGTGGGTGAACCAGCGACAAGTGTCTCTGGACTCTCATTCTACAATAGGTGAACTGGAAACAAAAGTCCCTGGACTCGCACTCTATAGTGGATGAACCGGCGACCGGCGACCCTTGACTCTCATTCTACAGCGGGTGAAGTAGCGACAAGTGTCCTTAGAGTCTCATTCTACAGTGGGTGAATCAGCGGCAAGCGTCTTTAGACTCACATTCTACAAGGGTTGAAGCAGCGACAACTATCTCTGAACTCTCATTCTACTGTGGGTGTACCAGCGACAAACTTCCCTCGACTCGCATTCTACAGTAGGTTAACCAGCGATAAGTGTCTTTGGACTCGTATCCTGTAGTGCATGAAACAACGACAAGCCCCTATGGACGCATTCTACAGCGGGTGAACTAGCGACAAACGTCCCTGGACTCTCATTCTACAGTGGTTGAACCAGCGACATGCATCCATAGACTCGCATTCTACAGTGGGTGAAGCAGTGACAAACATCCCTAGACTCGCATTCTATAGTGGTTAAACTAGCGACAAGCATCCCTGGACTCGCATTCTACAGTGGATGAAGCAGCGACAAACGTCTTTGGTCTCTCATTCAACAATTGGTGAACCAGCGACAAACGTCCCCGGACTCGCATTCTACAGTGGCTGAACCAGTGACAAGTGTCTCTGGACTGTCATTCTACAATAGGTGAACCGGAGATAAAAGTCCCTAGACTTGTATTTTACAATGGGTGAACTAGCGATAAGCGTCTTTGTACTCAAATTCTGTAGTGCGTGAACTAGCGACAAGCGTCTATAGACAAGCATTCTACAGTGGGTGAACCAGTGACGAGTGTCCTTGGACTCGCATTCTAAAATTGGTGGACTGGTGACTAGCCTCTCTGGACTCTCATTCTACTGTGGGTGAACCGGCAACAAGCATCCCTGGACTCTCAATCTACAGTGGGTGAATAGGCGACAAATGTCCCTAGACTCGCATTCGACAGTCGGTGAACCAGTAACAAGCGTCCCAGGACTTGCGTTCTATAGTTGGTGAACCTCTGAAAAGCGTCTATGGACACACATTCTGCAGTGGGTGAACCAACTACAAGCATCCTTGGACTCACATTCTAAAACTGGTGAACTGACGACAATCATCCTTGGACTCACATTCTAAAGTGGGTGAACCGACGACTAGCGTCTCCGAACTCTCATTCTATACTTGTTGAACTAGCGACAAGCGTCCTTGGACTCTCATTCTACAGTGGGTGAACCAACAACAAGCTTCCCCGCATTCTACAGTGGGTGAAGCAGTGACAAGTGCCTCCAAACTCTCATCCTACTGTGGGTGATCAGCCGACAAACATCCCTGCACTCGCATTCGATAATAGGTGAACCAGCGATAAGCGTCTTTGGACACACATTATATAGTGCGTGAACCAGTGACAAGCGTCTATAGACACGCATTCTACAATGGGTGAAGCAGCGATAAGCTTCTCTGGACTCTTATTCTACAGTGGGTGAACCATCTACAAACGTCCCTGGACTCGCATTCCACAGTGGGTGAACTAGAGACAAGCATCTCTGGACTCTCATTCTACACTAGGTGAACCAGTGACAAGCGTCGCTAGACTCGCATTCTACAGTGGTTGAACTAGCAACAAGCATCCTTGGACTCGCATTCTACAGTGGATGATGTAGCGACAAGCGTCTTTGGTCTCTCATTCCATAATTGGTGAACCAGCGACAAACGTCCTTGGACTATTATTCTACAGTGGGTGAACTAGTGATAAGCATCTCTAAACTGTCATTCTACAATGGGTGAACTAGAGATAAAAGTCCCTGGACTTGTATTCTGCAATGGGTGAACTAGCGATAAGCGTCTTTGTACTCAAATTCTGTAGTGCGTGAACTAGCGATAAGCGTCTATGGACAAGCATTCCACAGTGGGTGATCCAGTGATGAGCGTCCTTGGACTCGCATTCTAAAATTAGTGAACTAGCGTCTAGCGTCTTTGGACTCTCATTCTACTATGGGTGAACCGGCAACAAGCATCCCTGGACTTTCAATCTACAGTGGGTGAACAGGTGACAAGCGTCCCTAGACTCGCATTCTACAATCGGTGAACCAGCGACAAATGTCCCAGGACTTGCATTCTGCAGTTGGTGAACCTCCGACAAGCATCTATGGACACACATTCTACAATGGGTGAACCAGCTACAAGCGTCCTTGGACTCACATTCTAAAACTGGTGAACCGACGACAATCGACCTTGGACTCACATTCTAAAATGGGTGAACTGGCGACTAGTGTCTCCAGACTCTTATTCTATAGTTGTTGAACTTGCGACAAGCTTCCCTGGACTCTCATTCTACAGTGGGTGAACCAACAACAAGCGTCCCCGCATTCTACAGTGGGTGAAGCAGCAACAAATGCCTCTGAACTCTTATTCTATTGTGGGATATCGACCGACAAACGTCCTTGGACTCGCACTTGATAATGGGTGAACCAGAGATAAGCATTCCCAAACTCTCATTCTAAAATGGGTGAACCAGTGACAAGCGTCCCTGGAGTTGCGTTCTACAATGGGTGAACCAGTGATAAGCGTCTTTGGACTCACATTCTGTCATGGGTGAACCAGCGACAAGCATCTGTGGACACGCATTCTACAGTGGGTGAACCGGCAACATGCGTCCTTAGGCACACATTCTACAGTGCAAGAACTAGCGACAAGCGTCTCTAGACCTGCATTCTACTGTGGGTGAACCTGTGACAAGCCACTCTAGACTCCAGTTCTATAGTGGGCGAGCTAACGACAAACATCTCTGGACTTGCGTTCTATCGTGGGTGAACCAGTGACAAGCATCCCTAGACACACATTCTACAGTAGGTCAACTAGCGATAAGCGTCTTTGGACTCACATTCTACTGTGGGCAACCAAGTGACAACCATCCCTAGACTTGTATTCCACAGTGAGTGAACTGGCGACAGGAGTCCCGTGACTCACATTCTACAGTGGGGGAACCAGCGACAAGCATCCCTGGACTCACATTCTACAGTTAGCGAACTAGTGACAAGTGTCCCTAGACTTGCATTCTACAGTGGGCGACCAAGCAACAACCGTCCCTGGAATCACATTCTATAGTGGGTGAACCGGCGACAACCGTCCCTAGACTCGCATTCTAAAATGGTTGAACTGGCGACAAGCATCCATGGACTTGCATTCTAAAACAGGTGAACCGACCACAATTGTCCCTAGACTCGCATTCTAAAGTGGGTGAACCAGTGACAAGCGTTCCTGGACTCGCATTCTACAATGGGTGAACCAGTGACAAGCATCCTTGGACTCGTATTCTAAAATGGGTGAACTGGTGACTAGCGTCTCTAAACTCAAATTCTACCGTGGGTGAACCAGTGACAACTGTCCCTGCACTCGCATTCTACAGTGGGCGACCAAGCGACAGCTGTCCCTGGGCTCACACTCTTAGTGGTTGAACCGGCGACAAGCGTCCCTGGACTCGCATTCTAAAATGAGTGAACCGGCGGCAAGCATCCTTGGACTCACATTCTAAAACGGGGTGAACAGGCGGCTAGCATCTGTGGACTCGCATTCTACAGTAGGTGAACCAGAGACAAGCGTTCCTGGACTCGCATTCTACAGTGGGTGAACTAGTGAAAAGCTTCCTTGGACTCGCATTCTATAGTGCTGGACTTGTATTCTATAGTGACTGGCATTCGATAGTGGGCAAACCAGTGACAAGCGTCTCTTAACTGGCATTCTACAGTGGGCGAACCAGCGACCACTGTCTCTTGACTCTCATTCCATAGCGGGTGAACTGTAGAACAAGCGTCTCTGGACTAGCATTCTATAGTGGGCGAACCAGCGACAAGCAACCCTTGACTCGCATTCTATAGTGGGTGAACCAACGACAAGCGTCTCTAGATTGGCATTCTATAGTGGATGAACTTGTGACAAGCCTCTCTAGACTCCAATTCTATAGTGGGCAAGCCAACGACAAGCGTTCCTATACTAGCATTCTGCAGTGGGTGAACCAGGGACAAGCGTCCCTGGACTCGCATTCTAAATTAGGTGAACCAGCGACAAGCATCCTTTGTCTCGCATTCTAAAATGGTTAAATCGGGGACATGTGTCCCTGGACTCACATTCTATAGCGGGTGAACCAGCGACAAGCGTTCCTGGGTACGCATTCTACAGTGGGTGAACCAGCGATAAGCGTCTCTAGACTCGCATTCTAAATTAGGTGAACTAGCAATACGCATTCCTAAACTCACATTCTACAGTGGGTGAACCAGCGACAAGCGTTCCTTGACTCGCATTCTGCAGTGGGTGAACCAGTGACAAGCATCCTTGGACTCGCATTCGAAAACAGGTGAACTAGCGACAAGCATCCTGGTACTCGCATTCTAAAATGGGTGAACCGGCGACAAGTGTCCCTGGACTCACATTCCACAGTGTGTGAACCAATGACAAGCATTCCTGGACTCGCATTTTATAGTGGGTGAACCAGTGACACGCTTCCTTGGACTCGCATTCTAAAGTGGGTGAACCAGCGACAAGCTTCCCTGGACTCGCATTCTACAGGGGGGAAACCAGCGAGAAGCTTCCCTGGACTCGCATTGTACAGTGACTCGCATTCCCAAGTGGACGAAATAGCAACAAGCATCTACGGACTAGCATTCTATAGTGGGCGAACCAGCGACAAGTGTCCAAGTGTGAAGAATAAGGTAATTGGGCCAGGGAAGTCTAAGGGAGTTAGTAAAAGCACATGGGTATGCAAAATTAGAAAATGGGCCAAGGATGCCCAAGGAAATCAAATGGGCCAAGGATGCTCAAGGGGAAAGAAATGGGACAAAAGAGCCTGCAAGCAATGGAAAAGCCCAAATTAGCATGAGTATAAAATCAATGACCATATTGAGTCATTGGGAGAAGAATAAGTAGTAGACCCAAAGAAACCCAATAGGCACAGGTCAAATAACAACACGACAGGAACAGCAAAATGGCATGATAGAAAATGGCAGGTGGATTACAGAAAGAGCAAAGAATGGGCTCAAGAAAAGAGAGCCCACAATAGGGCAAGGCGCAGCCCTTGAAAAAGGTAAACTGTGAGGAATGAGAACCAAAAAGCAATTCATGATTACAAGTGGTTAGTCCCTTTTATGCAAAACATGCTTGCTCAATTATAACTTCTGATTACAAAAAAACTGTTCTAACTTACCCTACTAAAAATTATATCTTTCTCGATAGTTACAACAACCAAGAACATGCTTAATTTAATTAAGACATGTGCACAATGCTATCTGCTAGTAGTATCATACAACCTTTTATACTAAGACATCAGCTTGGGAGCCTAGAACATCATCTTGTGAATTATGACTGAGCAAATTAGGTAGTAAGGACTACGCTGCTGAGCTACTTGGATTGACTACGACATTCTATTGCTAAGCTAATTAGATTGATTGTTGCATTCTACTACTAGATATTGCATCAAATATACTATATCATAGCAATTTAACTACACCATTTTTGAAGAAAACAAGCCAAAAAGAAGCAATTTTTCGACAATGGCAACTAAAAAAAACCCAGGTGGCAGCAAATTTATGAAGAAACCTCTTCACCCACAACAAACAAAGATGATGCATGACTTAAAGCTTCGATTCATGGTTCAAACCCATGAGACTTTAGGGGCAAATTTTAGGAATTTGTGGTTTGGAGGGCCAAAATAGTGTGTTCCAACAATTCTAGAAAGTGGCTATGCATGAGGCTTGGCACGTCCATGGCTTTTTGAGATTCTAAAAGAGCCGATGCATAGCAATATTCAAACTTGTCTGTGCATGTTGGCCATGTATAGGGAATTTGATATGAGTATATACATTATGAGAGATCTCATTTCATTATAGACATACATCCCATCTTGTAAAGAAAGAGAGAGCCTTTGCCTTAGAGCTAGAAAACTCCCAACCCTCTTCTCCATTTCCTTCACCATTAATACGTCTTTGAGAGAAATGTTTTTGTCACCTTCACCAGCTACACAATCCCTTGAATGTTGCGAGATGTAGTAAAAGGTTAGGAAATCATAGAAGCCATTACAACAGTGGTAACTTAGGCAAGCTAGTTAAAGAAAGGACTTTGGGAATTCGGTTACTAGCAGGAGCTTGGGGGCCTCAAGTATATAGGTGGATATGGGCTTGGATGGTTCATAGTCTTACTTGTACTACAACTATTCATCTAGTGGAGATTTTTTGACAGTATGATCGGGGAATGGGTTTTTGTGCCTGGTTGCTTGAGTTTTCCTCTTCATAAACACTTTCATGTGTTTAACTTTGGTTTGATTTATTTCTGAATTTTAATACTACTATTTGCATGCTTTAGTTCATTCTTGAATATGCTTGCAATGTGGCATTTGTCTAAAAATACATATACTGGACTAAGTTGTAGTTTTAGTTTAAAAATGTTTAAGCTATAAAAATTGATTATAGGGGTTCTAAATATATGTCAAGGTGTAATTAGCATTTCTATAGTGGCTGAACCGATGACAAGCGTCCTTGGACTCGTATTCTAAAATGGGTGAACCAGTGACAAGCGTCCTTGGACTCACATTCTAAAATGGGTGAACCGAAGACAAGAATCCCTGGACTCACATTCTACAGTGGGTGAACTAGCGACAAGCATTCCTGGACTCGCATTCTAGAGTGGCTGAACTAGTGACAAAGCCGCGGAAGTCTGAAACCCTGAAACCATGGAAGTCTACATATGGATATAGCGGAATCCGGTAAGCAAAAGAAGACAAAGGTTCAGTGCAACCTAGTTGGAGCATGAAGCTTGGAGGGCTTAGGTACACTGGGTAGATTAGGCTTGGAGGGTCTTCTGCTGTTCATGTATCCTAGCCTCATTCTTTTGTGGATTATTGACTACATAGAGGGCGGCAGAGAGGTTTTACTCCGAGGGCTTCGGTTTCCTCTTCGATAACACATCATTGTGTTGTCCTTGTGTTTGCATCTCTCTTCCCTTAATCTTTGCCATTTAATTTCTACCGTGGATGTGATTTTATTTGGTTTAGATTGTTTATCAATTTTGGTATAACCTTATATTCATTTTTTGCACATACATTGTTTGATATTAAGCTTGAATTGGTAATTTGTAAATTCGGAGTCTAAACATTCATAGTGTTTTATACACTAATTGACCATTCAGATAAAATGCCTCTTAGGAATTTTCTCACTTGTTTGGACTCCGATGAGTACCAAACTTTGGGGTTTATCATGTTTCCTCACTAGGATCATGTTTGGTTCATTGGTTGTGTATTTAACACACCTTGCCCAACATGTGCATTTTCAATGCTTTGGTCATGCATTGCACATAGCCACCTCTTGCACACAACTTTGCTACTCTTGTTATACATTGGTATATACCTTGTTTCTTCATCCTAGCATGTCATGTTTACCTTATTCTTTGTAGCATTTTGTTTTGTCTTTTGTTTGAGCTTCATTTTCTCATTCATCTCACACCCCTCAGGCATCATAATCATTGATCATACCTTCATTTCTTGCCCTCGTTTCTCCTTGACCCTTTGTCTATTCCTAACAAAAAGGGGGAGAGTATAATCTAGAGAGTATATCAAAGTCTTTTGTCATTTCTATATGACTTTTGTGCACATCCTTAGGGGGAGAAATTTTATTTCTCATGCACATTTGTAGGGGGAGAGATATTGCATAGGGGAGATGCATATACCAAGGGGAGAAGACATTGTGTTAATTAGAAAACTTTGTTTTGTTTGTGTCTTGGACATGTATACATCCTCATGCTATTGTGCTTTATTGGTTGCATGTTCTGATGATCATTTGCTTTGCTATATGATCATTGTTGTCATTTCTATTAGGACATATGTGTTTCACTTGTTAAGAACATATGTCATTACTTTTATGTAATTGGCTAATCCTTTGACAAAACGCACTTTACTTGTAATTGGATAGATCTAGGCTGTGTTGAAATACTTCAAGAAAATATGTTTCAATATCAAGTCTGGAAGCCTTCAAATTTGTCCAAGAAAACAAGCTGAAAGTGCAAGGTTACTAAAGCTCGATAGTTATCTCGACAGCTAGTATGTGTCGAGGTTTAGAAAGCTGTTCCAGCTCATAAGCTCGACACCTGCTCAACAGCTTCTCGACAGCTTCTATTTGTCGAGGTTTATAAAATCAGAATTTTTGATTTGATTTCTTGGGATCCGTGAATGTGTCTTTGGGCCTTCTTTTCTCCTAACCCTAGACATATAAAATGATTGTTTTAAGGTCCATCAAAGTGTTCACAAATTGCATAAGCATTGAGAAAACTCTATTCAAGCAAATTGTGACTGGAGACAAAGTTTTGCCCTAGTTCATCACTTCTGAAGAAGTTGCTGAGTATGTGCACCTTTGGGTTTTGTGACCAAGCATTTTCTTGATGATTATCATGAATGAACTGAAGAACTTTGCAGCCAACAACTCTTTCTAATTGGTGCGTGAAGTCGCATACTGAGATCCGTGCATTGGTTAGTCACATACTTAGGAGCCGTGTATCAAAAGGGGGAACTGTCACTATAGAACAAGTCCAATTGGGTATTGGGGTAAGGGTTCAATTGTAGGTTGGTAAGGTACTTGGGATTCTTGTACTTGTAACCGCTTGTTGTGATAATAGTAGAGTTTCGAGAGTGGTGACTTGAAAATCACCCGGTGGGGTTTTTGCCGTAAGGTTTTCCCCATTCATAAACAAATCAGCGTGTTATTTATTTTCCGCTGCATAATTAGTTATTGGTAATTTGTTTGTGCTACCACGTGTTTGCATGTTAAATTGATTAATTAATAATTTGGCTAATTAATTAATTTGTTTAATCACAAGGGGTTAATACATTTTTGGCCTATCAAGTGGTATCAGAGTAGGCACACTCTGATTAGGTTTAATCTTTGCTGTGTTGATCCATTGACCCCTGTTTGTCATGGATAGAGGATAGTCATTAATCATACCTCCGTTATTTTATGGCACTAACTATGCATACTGGAAAGCACGCATGAGAGCTTTCTTGCAGCCTTTAGATGAAAAGGTGTGGCAAGCTGTAGAGATTGGCTGGACCAAGCCAAATGAAGCACTAGCCGATTAGGATGAAGCCAAGATCAAGGCGGCAATCACTAATGAGGATTTCAAGAAGATATCCACTACTGAAACTGCAAAGGAAGTATGGACCATCCTCCACACAACCTATAAGGGTACAAAGGCTGTCAAGGATTCAAAGCTTCAAAGGCTCACTACTAGCTTTGAAGAAATAAAAATGGAGGAGGATGAGTCGTTTGATGAGTTCTATGCCAAGCTTAAGGACACAGTGAACTCAGCCTTCAATCTTGGTGAAACCATTCCTGAACCCAAGACTGTGAGGAAGGTGCTCAGATCTCTACCCAATAGATTCAATGCCAAGATTACAGCGATAGAAGAATCAAAGGATATTGATAAGATTCCTTTGATTGAGCTGGTTGGAAACTTGCAGACCTATGAACTAGGACTATCTAGGATTGGCAAATCAGGTAAAGGCAAGAGCATGGCCTTGAAGACAAAGAGCAGTGACACAAATGATTCTTCCGATGATGAGGATTCCAAGATGAAGTCCTACATTACAAGGCAGTTCAAGAGGTTTATGAAGAATGCCAATGGGAGGAACTTCGACAAGGACCGCAAACAATCCAGTTCTTTTCAGTCTAAGGGCCAAGACAAAGGGAAAAAGGATGCTAAGGATGGTGGTCAGAACACTGTTCCTGCAAGACCAAAGTGTTTTGGATGTCATGGATTCGGTCACATGAAGCAAGAATGCCCTACATGTCTTAAGAGCAATGGGAAGAGTATGATGGAATTTAAAGATGAACGCAGCGGAAAAATAAGTTTAAAACGGATTTACTTCATTCGATATTGATAACATGCACAAAGTAAATTTTAGAATTAGAGAAACAAGAGAGTGTACCTTGAAGCGGTGAATTTCAAAACATAAGATTGAAGCACTTAGGAATACTTTTAATCTTCACTCCAATTCCACTAACGCCCAAGAAGTGTGGACTCTCAATTGGTTACAAAAGGATGATTGGAGAGTGACATTCACTCACTTCCACCATTACAATGTTGTTTTTTCACACACAGAAAATTATGTACGTTTTTGCCTTTTGTATTTAACCAATTATCTAATTGGGCTGCCTCCTTGGGCCTTCCCAATTGGGCTTAAGTGTGTGGCTTGGAGTGGGACCAAAAGGAACCAATAAGACACTAGCTCCAATGGGCCTTGGGCTTTTCTGTCAACTCTTGACAAGTCCAAAGTTACCATTAACTATATTTAATACCACTATAAAAATATAGTTGCACTCTAGGCCTTATCTATAAATTATATCCCAAGACTTTATTATACATGCAACCCTTTCATAAAATATTCGTAGTAATACAAAGTCATTAATGTAGACTGCCACTTTGTAAATTACTACATCTTAATCCTTAGGTACCCGGTTTAATCCTTTAATGTTATTCATTATATATTTATGAAATCCAATTCCATAAATATATACTTTAGTCTCACTAAAGTGGTTAGGCCTAACTCTCTGAATAACAAACTCATTAAACTTATCTTAAGGGAATACTTTATATCTCCGTTAAGAGACTATGAATTCCATCTTGAGAATACATGTTCCATCAACACTAAATGTGGCTGCCCAACATACTGAGCTTTTGACCATTACTATAGATCTCACTCCTGATATATCAAAGCAACCTACACCTCACGATCAGGTTCATTATTCTCTCAGGATTAAGAGTTCATGCAAATACAAGTCATGAGATTTATTATTCATATGACAGTCTTTAGAAAAATAATAAATCTCACAGCGGTCCAGTTCAATATGTCTTAACTCTTAAAACATATTAACACATCAACCAGAAGTCTCCACTTCCATGATCAAGACAAATCATCGTGGTTGACGTGTTATAGTCTTCGCAGATGAAATGCCCAATTTCATCACCGACTACGAACAATAATTCTGAGTTTACAAAGAACTTGTGATTTATATCTTCTGTGACTTTTCACATAAATCACATACTATGCATCTCATGGACTAAATGATAATGTCCGAATATTCATGTTACCATTATTTCAAATAATAATAAAAACAAATTCATTAAACACAATATTAAGTCATACATAATATCATACAGAATGCCAAGCTTAATATCATACATAGTATCATACAATAGGATTTAAGGGCACTAATCCTAACAGAGTAAGGCACTTGCTACAACCTTGAGTGACACTGAACCTGAGGATGATTCCGACAATGAAGATGATGGAATCTTAAATGCCTTCACTGCCAGAATCAATCCTATTGAAGGGATTGTTGAAGATATGGAAGAAGAAGAAGAATTGTTGGATTCTAAGCATGAGAAGATGGATGATCAAGATGATATCCATACAGCCTATGAGAAACTTTACAAGCTCTCTGAGAAGCATGATAAACTATATAGGCTGGCCACCAAGAAGCTCAGTGATGTGGAACTTGATCGTGAAGAGCTTTCCACAAAGTTTGATGAAGCTAATCAAACAATTGGTGCACTGAGGTTTGAGAACAATTTCTTGGCTAAGATGACCAAGAAGCTTGAAGCGGAGCTATTTCAAGTCAGAGCTTAGTTGGAGAGGACTTCGAGTGCAAAGCTTGATGAGATGCTTAGCATTCAGAAATTTGCTTCGGATAATACAGGTTTAGGGTATGGTCTTTCTTCCTCTAATATTGCTTCTACTAGTGCTACTGTGTTTGTTCCTCCTGCTAATAAAACTGATATTGAGAACACTGATGTTAACACTAAATTAACTAGTTAGAACTTAGACAAGAGCAAATCTATCTTAGGAGCACCCCCTAAGCAAGATAAGAAAGATGTTAAGAACTCTAGGGCTAAGAAGGCTAACTCTCAAAAGCCTAAATAGAAGAAGCAGCATCTCTGTCGTCATTGTGGAGCTGCCGGTCATACTCGACCAAATTGCTATAAGTGGTTAGCCACTCAACAGAGCAATGGCATGATCACATTTGGAAGCCAGAATCAGCTTCAATCCTCTCTTGCTCCTTTTAGAGATCTTCTCAAAGACCTCATGTGTCCTTTCAAACTTGAACAGTTTCAATTCTTCCCTTTCACCACCAGTTCAAGGGTTTAATCAAAGGTAAGGTTCTTCCAAGGTGTGGAAGAAAAAGGACTCTAAGTGATTTTATCACTTTCTTCTATCTTCTTGTTTTTGTTTGTTGCATTACTTATGTGTTTTGCATTTTTTTGAGTCAGTCTAGTCTTATGCTTTGTTTTGTTTAACATGTTTTTGTTTGTTTGTTTTGTTTTTAAAATAAAAATAAAAAAAAAATTGAAAAATCAGAAATACAAAAACAGTGTGTGTTTTGTGTACTTTGGTACTTGTGTACCTTGGATGACCATTGAAACAAAGTTTTCTAAACTTTGTATCTTCTGCAGCTTAGATGAGCATTATTATGCACAACTAAGCAAGTGAGCTTTGTGGCCCTTGTTTGTGATGAGTAAGATTAAGTTATCTCTTGAACTTAATACTCGTATCACTCTTTTTGATGTGAAGGACTAGAAAATCCTAAGAGAAAGGCATAAATAACCATCTCACCACTGTTGCCCGCCAATCATGAAAGACACCTGTATGCTTCGGCATAGCAAAAGTGCAATGTCAATGACATTTGTGTGCTTCGGCATAGCAAAATTGGAATGTCAAATATCGAGTGTATTTCTTTTCTCTCTCTTATATGCCCATGCATGATATGCTAAATAAAAGAAAATATGCAAAGAAAATAAAAAGAAAAAAGATCAAAAATGCTTTAAATATGATTGCAAGCGTGTATTCTAGGAGATGTGGGAGTTATAGGATGTACCTCGAAGGTGATAGTCCCCATCAAATAGTTATGATTGTGTGTAAATTAAAGTGATTTTCTCATATCTCAAATCGTCATAACATGTATACACTTATGCAATCTTGCAATATTTTTCACACACAACACGCAATATTCTTTGCTACTCTTGATACATGTGCAGGTACAATGTGATTTGGTCCTCACAAGGTTTTACATGTGCTAATGTATGCTTACTAAACTGTCTTGACTTGTTTTTGAAATATAAAATTGATTAGACTTGTTTAGTGTGTGTGTGTTTCAGAGGATCCATATACTTAAAATTTTTGTTGAGAGATGATTTTGAGAGCTTAATATGTTGATTGGATCATTGGTTGAGTTACTTGTTGGATTGCATTCATGTCTGTGTTTTTCTCTTCTCGAAAAACTTTTTTTAAAAGCTGTCTTGACACCTCCTCGGCACCTCCTCGATACCTAGCTATCTGTCGAGCTTCTCAAAACTTTTTCTTATCGCAATCTCGACACCTCCTCGATACCTGGTGGATCGATCGTGAAAGTTTCTATCTCCTCGATACCTTCTCAATACCTGGTGGATCGATCGAACCTTTATTCTTGGTTCTGGTGGTTTGTTCCTCGACACCTTCTCGACACCTGCATCTGTCGAAGACCATTTCCTCGATACCTTCCTCAATAGCTGGCTCGACACCTCTTGATACCTTAGCTGTTAAGATTTACTGAGGTTCCTTTTTAAACCCCTCGTGCGATCTGCCTCTCATTTCTCTCGATCTCTCTCTCAATAGCTCTCTATTTCTCTCTCCCAAACACTCTCATATCAGTCCAATCTTGTTCCTCAAGGTTTCTTCAAGCTTTTTCAAGTTTTTCTTCACTTGGTGAGCTTCTAATCTCTTCATTCTTCATGCATTTCATGTTTGGAAACCTAGATTTTGGGGTTTTTGAAAAATTTTGGGGTTTTTCAAAATTGATGAGTTTTTATTGAAATTTTGGGCTGGGTTTTCATTTAAATGTGTTTAAAACCTCGTACATTGCATCACATTTGCACTATAATGGTATTTTCATGCATTTAGATGTGTGTAATATGCTTGTGTGCTGGTAGGATTGGATTGGGCTAAGCCCATGATGTATTTTCTTTTGCATGTCACATGTTCATGCATTCCCCATGCATACTTACTCTCTTTTCAATATATTTGATATATTTGAACTGCTTGGGACTTTTCTGATTGTCTTCTTTCTCTCCCTCTTTATCTGTTTACGTTAGTTGTATCTATGGCACCAAGCGTAAGTCTGCTCTGTCCCAGAACCTTCTACGTTCTAGGACATCTTCATCTTCTGATTCTACTCCTTCTAACATTCAGTCCCATGATGAGGATGCTCGTAAGGCTTTCTCAGAGAACTTCCCTAGACGAGGCGTTCATTCGGAAAGCCAAGTCATTTTTGTTGGAAAATCTGGTTTTGTATCTCATACAAAACACACAGGGGAAGCAACAAACATGAATCTATTTCATTCATAATTGATAACATGCACTATGTAAATTTAAGAATTTAAGAACAAGATAGCGTACCTTGGTGCGGTGAAATTCAAAACAAAAGATTAGAAGTACTTGGGAACACTTTTAATCTTCACTCCAATTCCACTTTACGCCCAAGAAGTGTGGTCTCTCAATCAGTTTTCAAGGGAGAATAATCGAGTGGCTTCACCCACGCATACACACCATTTCACAATGATGTCTCACTTAAAATAAAATTCTGTATGTTTCTCCCTTTTATAACTAACTGATTATCTAATTGGGCTGGCCTATTGGGCCTTTCCAATTGGGCTTTAGTGTGTGGCTTGGAGTGGGACCAAAAGAGACCAATAAGACACTAGCTCCAATGGGCCTTGGGCTTTTCTGTCAACTCTTGACAAGTCCAAAGTTACCATTAATTATATTTAATACCACTATATAAATATAATTGCACTCTAGGCCTTATTAATAAATTATATCCCAAGATTCTAATAATATCATATGACCCCTCCATGAAATATCCATAGTGAACAAAGTCGTAAAGAACTGTCACTTTGTAAACAACTATTTTATCCTTGAGTACCCGGTTTAATCTTTTAGTTATTCACATTTATTGAAATCCAATTTCAATAAATATAAGTTTTAGTAACTCTTTACTAAAGTGGGCGCCCTGAATAACCAGTTCCCATTAAACTTATCTCAAGGGGATATTTCGTGTCTCTATTAAAAGAGATTACGGATTCCATCTTGAGAATATGTGTTCCCTGAACACTACGTGTAGTTACCCAACATACTGAGGTTTTGATCGTGAATATTAGATCTCACTCCTGATATATCAAAGTAACCTACATTTCATGATAGGGTTCACTATCCTCTTAGGATTAAGAGTCTATGAAATTAGAAGTCGTGAGATTAATTATTCAGGTGACAGTTGTTGATTGAATAATTAATCTCACAGCGGTCTAGTTCAATATGTCTTAACTCTTTAGACACATTAACATATCAACTAGAAGTCTACACTTCCATGATCAAGACAAACCATCTTAGTTAATGTGTTATAGTCTTCGTAGATGAAACTCCCAATTTCATCACCAACTACGAACTATATTTTGAGTTTACAAGGAATTTGTGATTTATATCTTCTGTGACTAAATCACATAAACCACATACAATGCATTTCAAGGACTATGATAATGTCCCATTAGTTCATAAATAGTCTCATATAATTAAATAACTTAATTATTTATAACATGCCAATAAATTGGATTTTAGGGCATAAACCCTAACAATCTCCCACTTGCCCTCAAAGACAATTTACCATCTATCCGACACTTATTTCACTTTAGAGTAATTCATAATCACTCTAAGGCAAAGTTTGGAAACAAGTTTCAGTCAGATTTATTGCATAAATTATCTTTTCTACTACTATATCTCACGTACTTAAATCTCTCTAATGAGATAATACGTATGCTTAATGTGCATCTTCACCACCTAGGATGAACACATATCTTGAAGTCCAACTTCATGAATCACAATCAAACTACAAGTCAATATTTGTTCATCCAGTAACTTTCAAATCCTCACTTTGGTGGACAAGCATATAATCCCTCATTCTCCTAAGATATTTGAGTATATGCTTTACTCCCACTAAATTAAGTAATCTTTGATTCAATTGATATTTGCTTACCATGCCCACTGCAAAATAGATATTTAGCCTAGTATATAGCATAGCAATAAAGACTTCCTATAAATTTGATATAAGGAACCGTCTTAGTATGCTCTTCCTTTAATATGTCTTAGGACTATAGTCCTATATAAAGGAACTTCAAACTTAAAAGGAAAGAATCCTTTCTTAAAGTATTCATGCTATGCTTGGCTAGAATCTAATCTATTTAAGCAGTTTGAGATAGACCCAACATCCTAATTTCTGAATTATAATAAAGTTTAATTCTTAGGATGTGACTAGTCTTTCATAAGTACTTTATATCAAACTGGACTAGACAACCAAAAACTCCATTGATGACAATAATTCTAAATCATTCTAAATGATTAGAATTTCATCAATATACATTAAAAAATTTATTATTCTATATAGCTTTACACACATAAGGCTTTTTAATACTTGATCAAAATCAAATAATTTGATTGCTTGATCAAAGATGATATTTATGACCTAGATGCTTGCATTAGTCCTTAAATGGACTTTAAGCAACTTGCATGCTAATCACCACTGGTTCTTTGCTATGAACAAGTCTAGTTACATCATATAGATGTCTTCCTCAAGATTGCTACTAAAAGAAGCTTTCTTGATATTCATTACCATATTTCATCCAAATGAAATATAATGAATAAGAGAATCTAGATAGAGTTAAACATGACTATTGGTGAAAAAATCTTTTCATAGTTGAACCATTTCTTTCTGATAGATCTTTTCGCCACTAGTCTTGACTTTGAAGGTTTGCACCTTCAAATCTATCAATATTATTTACTTGTAGACCTATTTGAAAACAATAGGCTTAATGCAATTAAGCGCCTTTACAAGTTCTAGACTTTAAATAAAATCTAATTCTATTCACACAACCTTGAATCAGTAATCCATATTCATATCATCTATTGCCTTTACGTAGGACCGAGGATGAAATTCATATCCTTATGGAATGACTTCAAAAGTTTATCCCAAAAGTATGAATTTATTTGGTAATTCTCCCACTACGATATTGTACCCGTGTATTAGCTATATATCTAGAATAATGTCTTGTGGTGTATATAATACAACCATCTCATTTCTAAATGTATTTTATAATTGTCCTATAACAAATTTTGACATTTTTATTCTAGAACAATCTACCTTTACTTTGAAAGAGCCCTATTCCTCCTTTATGTATGCTCCAACTTAAAGAAGTCATTGGAACTTCATTCATTTCTGAAAAGAAGCCCTAGATCATATTATCCTCTAAATAGGATTCATAGATTGTGAATATAACAAAATAATGGTTCTAAAAGCCCATCTTTCACCAATCTTGAATACCATTTAGATTAATAAGATCTAGACATAAGTGCCAAAACATACAAAACCAAAGGATGGAAACTTTCTCTTTAAAAAGTAAAACATGTAAATTTCCATCTAGAAAACAATCATGGACAATGCTTAGCTTTACCAAAATCAGAAACACTTTTCTTTTGGTCATGCTTATAAGTCTAATTTCCTGTTGGAAACTATTATGGCAACTAACTTGTCCATCTATTTGGTATTATAATTCCTCTTCTTACCACCCTTACCTTTTGGTTTAAGTTAAGAATTTGAATTAAATCATATTGATCTTAGTCTTAGCTTTTAGGATGTCTTCTGTTGTGTAGAACTCACTCATCAGTTCAGATAATATAAAAAGAATTTATTTTCAAAACAATCTGAATTGATCAAATGATTCTAACAAGGTCTTGTGGATCATATCCATATGAGATTAACATTTAATCTCTACATCCAAGAATTCCAATTCATTTAAAAAATAAAACATTTTCATAAAATGATGTAGAATTGGATCTCCTTAAGCCTTGCTTAGCACTCAATATGATTCATACCAAATATCTCATTTAGACTTAATATAAAGTCTAAGTCTAGTACTAACTCTTGCATCTCATGCTGTAGCACAATTAAGATAGAAGCCAATGTAACATTTTAACATTTCAATGGAGACTATGATCACATCATAAGCTATCTTCCATAAATGCATCATGTATAGGAAATTATGACAATGCTGAATCGAAACATAAATATGTACTTCAGCTCCTTTAAGTACCATGTACAAAATTATTTCTTAGTTAATGTGATTCTATTAAAATAGTAGTTAGAGAACAAAAATTTATGACAACTTTATTTTGAGACTATGAACTTAAATACCAGGACATTATATTTTGCAACCACTACCATATAATATGGAACCCATAAAAACATATTATATTAGGTGCAACGACAACCCAATCCATGTCTATAATTCCTTGGTAGCAAGTATATTATAAACACCATGATTGATTGAGAATTATTCTCATTATTAGTGTTATCATGATAACTCTTATCAAACACTAATAATATGCCGTATTAACTTTAGCCTCTAAGTAATAATGACATAGCTCCTTTGGGAGGTTAACATTACACTTAGTCTAGTGTACACCATTATCTAAAATCATGTGTAGCCACATTTCGTTTCCCTTATAATGTTTAAACTTGTAGTACCGTGAAATGAAACACCCTCCTTTGGGATTGCAAGGCATATACGCCAAGACGAGGTGCTTGTTCACACTACTTTAAACAGGTAAGTTCAATCTTGTAGTACTATGAAGTAAACACCCTCCTTTGGGATCGCGAGGCATATACGCCAAGACGAGGTGCTTACCCACACTACTGTGAACCGATAATGGAGGCCGTGAGATCCAACTCTTGTATCTCTCTCCCACTAAAATTTTAAAAACAAGTGGATTGTCCTGAAAACATTGTGATCTCATCACAATTTTAACCCTACACATCAAGAGTGTTTAATTGTTTAAATTCAATGTGATCTTACTAAGGTACGTCACAATAGCGTAACGAACATTCGCGCAATCACAAAGACGTTTAATCATGTAAACCGCGAAGTAAATACCCTCCGCATGGAATGCAAGACTCGAAGTCAAGACAAGGTATCTACTCACTTTACAATAAACTTAACAAAAAGGGTTATTTCAGCACTCCCACTCATTATTTAGGTTTTTCTTAAATAATTGTGATCCCATCACAACTAATAACCTTGCACTTGATGAAGACTTTAACCTCATTAGAATCACTAACTAAAATGGAAGTCCTAAACTATTTAGGATTCCTTAAACACTAATAGATCAAAAATTAGTTATAAAGAACTCTATCCTTAATTTACTAGATAAAAGATTCTAATCTCATTAGAAACTATATACCTTTTAATTAGAATTTTAATCACATTAAAAACCTCTAATTAAAATAAATTAAGGACTTTTGATCATAAAACAATTTAGGACTAAGAGTTCTATTTAACTAACATCTTTGATCTCATCAAGTCTTTTAGTTAGATAAAGATTAATGAATGTCCTTAACTTTTAAGGACTATAAAATTAATCACATAGCCTTGCTTTTTATCAAAGTCTTAACACTTAGTCAAAAACAAGTGAAAATTCAAAATTCAATGCCTTCGATCGGTCGATCCTATTACTCGATCAATCGAAAAATGAAGAAATTCATCACATAGGTTCTACCTCGTTCGATTGATTCTTGACTCCTGTTTGATCGATCGAAATCAACATTCGATCGGTTGAAAGAAATTCTCGATCGATCGAGACAATGAAGAATTTCATCATAGAGCTTCTGCCTGACTCGATCGGCTCTTGATTCCCCTTAGACCGATCAAAAAATACATTCGATCGATCGAAAGGAATTCTCGATCGATCGAAACTCGCATAACTGAATTTTTCAGAATTTTCCAGGAACTGTTTTTGACATCTTCATTGTTTTCTATCAAAACACCTTTTGATTTTATGAATGAATATTTACAGATCAAACATTAGGGTTTTCAATATCACGATTAAGAACCATAATAATGCTAGAAACCTTGAAAACATAATCCTAATCTCATTAGGAATAAATTTCATAACCCTAGCATTAATGTGAACTGTTTGACTATAAACATATAATGCAAGGCAAGCAACAATGCTCGTTCATCATTCAGATCTTAATATATATATATATATATATAAACGTGAACTGATATCATGGTTTATACATCCGCACATTAATATATATAAATATATATATAAGGTACATCAATCCTTATGACATACGGATTCCACATTATCAATGTATATATATTAATCAATTCATGAATACAAGCTTATCTGAAAGAGTAATACTCATATTAAAGACAAGTATTACTTCATAAATAATAATACCTGTTCGAACCCACTTGCAATATCTATATCCGGATTCAATATGAAAGAAAGTACTTGAATCCTTAATGCATACGAACTCCATGAATATTAAAAACCATGACACGGCACCATAACTTGATGCATAAGCATGACCGGCACCATCGATAATACAAACCAATACTATGAAAACATGGCACCGTATCAAAGAAGCATAATCATGGTTCACACCAATGGTCAACAACCGAAACAATTCAGTTACATTCATATTCTAAAAATACAAATGGTGTCTTTCATAAAAGAACACGACACATGGGTCCATGGATAACAAAATTTATGCAGAAAATTGAAACACAAAGATAACGGTTTTCTTAAATTCTAAAACTCAATTACATGTTATACAAACATGATATGAAAACCTGGCTCTAATACCAATTGTTGGAAAATCTGGTTTTGTATCTCATACAAAATACACAGCGGAAGCAACAAACATGAATCTATTTCATTCATAATTGATAACTTGCACTATGTAAATTTCAGAATTTAAGAACAAGATAGCGTACCTTGGTGTGGTGAAATTCAAAACAAAAGATTAGAAGTACTTGGGAACACTTTTAATCTTCACTCCAATTCCACTTTACGCCCAAGAAGTGTGGTCTCTCAATCAGTTTTCAAGGGAGAATAATCGAGTGGCTTCACTCACGCATACACACCATTTCACAATGATGTCTCACTTAAAATAAAATTCTGTATGTTTCTCCCTTTTATAACTAACTGATTATCTAATTGGGCTGGCCTATTGGGCCTTTCCAATTGGGCTTTAGTGTGTGGCTTGGAGTGGGACCAAAAGAGACCAATAAGACACTAGCTCCAATGGGCCTTGGGCTTTTCTGTCAACTCTTGACAAGTCCAAAGTTACCATTAATTATATTTAATACCACTATATAAATATAATTGCACTCTAGGCCTTATTAATAAATTATATCCCAAGACTCTAATGATATCATATGACCCCTCCATGAAATATCCATAGTGAACAAAGTCGTAAAGAACTGTCACTTTGTAAACAACTATTTTATCCTTGAGTACCCGGTTTAATCTTTTAGTTATTCACATTTATTGAAATCCAATTTCAATAAATATAAGTTTTAGTAACTCTTTACTAAAGTGGGCGCCCTGAATAACCAGTTCCCATTAAACTTATCTCAAGGGGATATTTCGTGTCTCTATTAAAAGAGATTACGGATTCCATCTTGAGAATATGTGTTCCCTGAACACTACGTGTAGTTACCCAACATACTGAGGTTTTGATCGTGAATATTAGATCTCACTCCTGATATATCAAAGTAACCTACATTTCATGATAGGGTTCACTATCCTCTTAGGATTAAGAGTCTATGAAATTAGAAGTCGTGAGATTAATTATTCAGGTGACAGTTGTTGATTGAATAATTAATCTCACAGCGGTCCAGTTCAATATGTCTTAACTCTTAAGACACATCAACATATCAACTAGAAGTCTACACTTCCATGATCAAGACAAACCATCTTAGTTAATGTGTTATAGTCTTCGCAGATGAAACGCCCAATTTCATCACCGACTACGAACTATATTTTGAGTTTATAAGGAACTTGTGATTTATATCTTCTGTGACTAAATCACATAAACCACATACAATGCATCTCAAGGACTAAGAACAATGGAGAGGGTGAGAGTAGAGGAATTTGAAGAGTCTCTATGTAAAGATTGTGGATGAGTTAATCTTATTTTTCTCTAGGGTTTCTCTCTCAAAATTCTCTCTGGAAGCTCTCTACATTTCATGGGTATAAAGGGTATTCATACTAGGGTGAGAAACGAATGCAAAGAGTTAGTTTTTCCAAAATAGAGCTGGCTGGTGACTTGGCCTCGTAACTTGATTGATTCGCGAGTTCAAGCCGCAAGCTAACTGAATGGCCAGTCTGGACTTTTTGTCCTGTAGTGTTACAGTTGGCATGTCGGTTCAGCTTCTCTGCATACTTCACTCGTGTGCATTTTTTGGCAGATTGCCAGTCGTGAACGAAAAAGAGAAGGAGAGAGAGCGACAATCAGAAAAGTCCTAACACATTTCAAATATAACACGTATATTGTAAAGAGAGTATGTATGCATGGGAAATGCATGAACATGTGACATGCAATATAAAAAGAATTATGGGCTCAAGCCAATCAGATCCTACTAGCATACAATCAATTTGCACACATCTAAATGCATGATGATACTGTTATAATGCTTATGTGATGCAATCTATGAGATTTTAAACTCATTTATGCAAAACCCATCCCAAACTTTCAACAAAAACTCATCCATTTTGAAAAACCCCAAAATTTTTCAAAAACCCCAAAACCTAGGTTTCAAAACATGAAATGCATGTAAATGAGAGATTAGAAACTCACCAAGTGAAGAAAAAACTTATGAAAGCTTGAAAAACGCTTGAGAGTGAAGTTTGGAGTGAGTGGGAGAGTTTTGGGAGGTGAAAGGATAGATAGATCGAGAGAGATGTTGATAAAAATGACAGCCGAATTGCGCTGAATGAATAAATAGTAGTTCAGTAAATCTTGACAAATAGAGTTGTCGGGTCAGGTGACGAGAAGGTGTCGAGTAAAATAAACGTCGACAGATGCAACTGTCGAGGATCTTTCGAGGAACAATTCAACAGAAAAGATACTAAACAAGCTCGATCGATCCACCAGCTGTCGAGAAGCTATCAAGAGTCCAGAAAGTTTACCGATCGATCCACCTAGTTGTCGAGAAGCTATCGAGATTGCGATAAGAAGAAGTTAAAAAGCTTGATAGATAGCCAGGAGTCTAGGAGGTGTTGAGATTGCTTAAAAACAATTTTTCAAGAAAAGAAAAACACAGATATGAATGCAATCAGGCAAGCAACTCAACTAATGATCCAATCAACATTTTAAGCTCTCAAAATCATTTCTCATTCAACAATTTTAAGCACATCGATCCCAAAAACACATACACACACTAAACAAGTCTAATCAATTTTATACTACAAAAATAAGTCAAGACAGTTTAGTAAGCATACATTAACACATGTAAACCTTGTGATGGCCAAATAACATTTTACCTTCACATGTATCAAGAGTAGTGTAAGGTTGAATTTAATCAACCATTTTGTTGGCTTTATTCCATGCCAAATTTGCTTGTAATTAACAATTAGTAACCCTGTATTTTGGTGGGAATCATGTAAGGGTAGTGAGTGAGAGAGTGTGAAGAAATGCTCAAGATTGTGCAAGGATGCAAAGACTCGCAGGTAACTCGCGACTGGCAAGCCACCAACTACAGCACATGAGTGAAGCGTACAAGAAGATGAACAGTCACGCCAGCTGGAGCACTACAGGACAAAAAGTCTAGCCTGACCATTCTATTATCTTGCGGCTTGAACTCTGATAAGTGTAATTTTTACATGATTTTTATTATCCTCTTATTTATTAAAATTGTAAGTTTTCCTTTATTTCTTTTGATTTGATTTGATTTTTTGTACTTATATTTATCTATTCATTTGTGCTTTGAAGGATTGAGAAGATTTCAGATTAATCCACATCTTGTGGATGTAAATTGGTTGACTTGAAGACCCAATTAAATTTAAGTCCAATTCGGATTAGGATTCCAGCCAGCACATCAGTTAGTATTTTTGGCATAACTTTCGGCTCAGATGTCCAATCCAGATGATTCAAGTTGGGCTGTAAATTTAACTTAAAGGGCTACAACGTTGTAGTTTACCAAAAGTCCAAATTTTGACGTTAAATTGGCCAAAATCGTCGGTTAAGTGAAGCCTAAAAATCTGGGATTTTCTCCAAACGGGAATTCAACTTGTAATAGGATTCCTTGACCTATTTAAAGGCTCTTTAGGGTAAAAAGAAGGGAGGAGAAACCTGAGAGGAAAAAGGGGGCTGCCACATAGAAGAATTTGCTTTTAGGAGTCTTTCTGAAGAGGAGGATCTGAGGACAAAAGCGAGAGCTTCATGTTGATCAACCAATGCAGATGAAAGACATAAGTTTTATTTGTTTTCTTTTCAATTTTATTATGAACTAAATTTTATTTTCTAGAGCATTGATGTAGTCTAGCAATGAACACACAATTTATTTTCTGAGTTATTTTATTTTTAATATTTCCATGATTGAGTGTTTAATTCTTATTCTTAATGCTTTCTATTTTTTACAAATTATAGTTTGATCAATTGAATTACAATGAGACCGAGAGGTGATTTGTTATTTTAGTTCTAGAATTAAACACCATTAGTTGAGCGAAAGTAGAGATGCTTTACCGCGACTAGTGTGATTTTTCAAAAAATTCAAAGTACGTAATGAGTCTCCAATTAATTAAATTCACATAGAGATATGGAATTGTTAGTTGAAGATATTTTTGATATTATTCAAGAGAAGATATTGAATACTTAAGGAATTTTTAATCATCAACGGGAGATTATTAGAATTTAATAATTAGGAAGGATAAATTGTGTGAGATTTGTTAGGTGAAATCAACTGCTCTAGATCCATTCTTATCATATTTTTACACTTTTAGATTTTTTTGCTTTGTTAATTTTTTTTTATTCATAGATTTATTTTTATTAAATAGTTTAATTTAATTCAGATAGTAGAATGTTCCATCTATTTTCGATTTTCCAAATAGTAATTAATTTAGTGAATTTCGGTATTCAATAACATAGTTAATCCTTGTGGGTTCGACATTCGTTTTCTAAAAACACTTTACTACTTGTTACGATTCTGTGCACTTGCAGATTATTTTACGCGAACAAACTCGCAACTCAATCAAGTCGTGAGGCCAAGCCGCCAACCAGCTTTGTTTTGAAAAACCTGACTCTTCGCATTCCATTCTCACCCTAGAGAAAAATAAGATTGATTCATCCACAATCTTCATATAGAGACTCTTCAAATTCCTCTACTCTCACCCTCTTCATTGTTACATCCTTGAGAGGTTCTTACCCAAATCCTTTTCTCACCATACCCACATCTGTGAGAAGGCTATTTGGTGCTTTAGGAAGCAATTAGGAAGGGACCAATGGTTATTGGTTGATGCTATGGGCTATAGTGGAATCCGGTAAGCTAAAGAAGAAATAGGTTCGGAATAACCTCGTTGGAGCAAGAAACTTGGAGGGCTTAGGTACACTGGGTAGATTAGGCTTGGAGGCTCTTCTGCTATTTATGTATCCCAACTACATTCTTTAGTGGATTATTTACCGCTTGGAGGGCGATGGAGAGGTTTTATGCCGAGGGCTTCAATTTCCTCTTCGATAACACATTGTTGTGTTGTCCTTGTGTTTGCATTTCTCTTCCCTTAATATTTGCCTTTAAATTTTTGCTGTGGATGTGATTTTAGTTGGTTTAGATTGTTTATCAATTCTGTTATTAGCTTATATTCATGTTCTGCACATTTATTATTTGAAATTTGTAATTAGGGATCTAAACGTTCATAGTTTTTTCAACACTATTTGAACATTCAATTGGTATCAGAGCGGGTACACTTGCTGTGGTTTTATTACCTGAGTGTGATCCTAGACCCCTTGGCTTGCTATGGAAATTGTTATGGCAACGGCGAATATGAAGTGGATTAGAGGTGTTTGTGATAATGATTCTATGAGCATGTTTGGAGATTGTCTCAGTGATGAAGTTTTAGAGTTGTTTAAGTCAAAGAAACATGCTAGAATTTTTATACACATGCTGAAATCATTAGTTCATAGAAATCATGATGTTCATAATAGCTTGTGTAAGTCGATTTCCTTGGTTGAAAAATATAAGAAAAGGAATAGACGATTATGTGATGAACTTGATAGTCTGAAAAGAAAGCTATATTCTTCTATAAATGCAGAAAATCAAGAAGAGTCCTGCTTTGATGGTCAAGAATGCCTATCACATGCTTGTCTTTTTGTTCACACTGCATTGAAAGTTTTTAATTCATGTTTGTGGTATCTTGACAATGGGTGTTCAAGGCATATGACTGGAGATAAGTCCTTATTCAAAACTCTCAAAGAGAAGGAAGATGGTTATGTGACATTTGGAGATGGCAGCCACTCACAAGTTCTCGAAAATGGAACCGTTGAGATTCCGGGACTGCCCATGTTGACTAATGTACTGTACATCAAAGGACTGAAAGTGAATTTGATAAGCATCACTCAAATATGTGATGAGGACTTCTTAGTCCAATTCTTGAAGAAAGGGTGTCTAATCCTAAATGGTGAGGGTGTTCAAGTGCTGAAGGGACTTAGGACCACCGACAATTGCTTTGGTATCATTCCCAAACCAAGCATAGTGTGTCGAAGTGCTCGAGTGAATCTCTTGGAGCTATGACCCGAGCATGCAAATTACAAGCAAGTGGCTAAAGTCTTAAAGCTAGAAGCAGTAGTTAGTTTGCCAAAGTTCAGGAAAATTGAGAAAAGTGTTTGTGGTCCATGTCAAATGGGAAAACAAACAAAATCAGCTTGTCCTAAGGTGAATGTAGTTACGACTTCAAGACCTTTGGAGTTACTTCATGTTGATTTAATGGGTCCAACAATAACTGAAAGCATGGGCGGAAAATGCTATATTATGGTGGTAGTTGATGATTTCTCAAGGTACTCCTGGGTGGAATTCCTTAGAGAGAAGTCGGAAGCATGTGATCTAATGGAAAGGTTATGCAAGAGGCTACATAATGAAAAAGGGGTTCCCATAGTCAAAATCAGAAGCGGTCATGGGAAGGAATTTGAAAACGCTAAATTTGAAGCCTTTTACAATGAGCATGGCATCAAGAAGGAATTTTTAGCTCCAAAGACTCCACAACAAAATGGGGTAGTTGAAAGAAAGAACCAGGTGATCCAAGAGATGGCAAGGGTCATGTTGCTCAACAAGAACATTCCTTAAAAATTTTAGGCTGAAGTTGTGAATACATTATGTCACTACCCTGAATGGCCAGTCTGGACTTTTTGTCCTGTAGTGCTACAGCTGGCATAACGGTTCAACTTCTCTACATGCTTCACTCGTTTGCATCTTCTGGTAGCTTGCCAGTCGCGAACCACCCGCGAGATCCAGTCACGAGTCCTTGCTTCACTGCACATTCTTGAGCATTTCTTCACACTTTCTCATATACTACCCTTACATGATTCCTACCTAAATATAGGGCTTCTAAATGCTGAATTACAAGTAAATTTGGCATGAAATAAAGCCAACAAGATGGTTAATTAAATTCAACCTTACAATCTCCCCCTTTGGCTATACCGTGAAAAAACCTTGTAACAAACTCTAGACTTAACGCATGAGTTGGGAACAGTTGAACAAAATTCACTCAAACCTAACTCTAGAGTCTGTGAAGCTCTTGAACCATAAGAACAAGTATCTCCTGAAACACAACAACACAATATGATCATTGTATGCAGAAAACTTGTAATGTATATGAAACAAGCACAATGCGATCAAGCAAAAAGGAATAAAGCAATAGACCATGGCTTGACCAAAAATGAACAATCACTATAAAAAGTGACCACAACACTCATTCACATATGGAATGAACATCCGGACATGCAAACTAATAAGCTCAATTGCAAAGTATCATTTGCATGTCCAACACTCAACCAATGCATAAACAAATGCATCAAGGATAAAAATCCAACAAAGGCACAAGAGTGATATACTTAAAGAAAATGCAAAACATTTAACAACAAGTACTAAAGCTACAAAGCATGGGTACAAACCCTAAAAGCTTATAAAAGCAAAAGGTACAAAATATGGTGTACTAAAGAAAATGCACAATATAAATTAAAAGTGCTTAAAGTTTCTCCCCCTCAAAATGATGAGAAGCTGTGATGCATTTGGAACATATATACTTGTAACCTGAAACACTTGCACAAAACACATTAGACCCTCAAGGCAAAGCAAGTAATAAAAGTAAACGTATAATGTAATAAGTAAAAAGCGATCAGGTAAACATGCTGTGAAACATATGAGTAACTTGATCAAACACATGACAGTCATATAGAAATGACTGCAACGATCATATAGCAAAGCGAATGATCATCCGAACATGCAACCAATAAAGCACAATAGCACAAGGATGTATACATGTCCAAGACACAAACAAAACAAAGTTTTCTTATTAACACAATGTCTTCTCCCCCTTAGTACATGCATCTCCCCTATGCAATATCTCTGCCCCTACAAATTTGCATGAGAAATAGAATTTCTCCCTCTAAGGATGTGCACAAGAGTCATATAGAAATGACAAAACACTCTGATATAATCTCTAGAGTATACTCTCCCCCTTTTTATTAAAAATAGACGAAGGGTCAAGGAGAAAGGAGGGCAAGAGATGGAGGTATGATCAATGATTATGATCCATGAGGGGTGCGAGATGAATGAGAAAATGATGCTCAAACAAAAGACAAAAAAAAAAAAAAATGCTACAAATCATAAGGTAAACATGACATGCTAGGATGAAGAAACAAGGTATATACCAATGTATGACAAGGGTAGCAAAGGTGAGTGCAAGAGGTAGCTATGTGCAATGCATGACCAAAGTATTGAAATTGCACATGTGGGGCAAGGAGTGTTAAATACACAACCAATGAACCAAACATGATCCTAGTGAGGAAACATGATAAACCCCAAAGTTTGGTACTCATCGGAGTCCAAACAAGTGAGAAAATTCCTAAGAGGCATTTTATCTGAATGTTCAATTAGTGTATAAAACACTATGAACGTTTAGACCCCCAATTTACAAATTACCAATTCAAGCTTAATATCAAACAATGTATGTGCAGAAAATGAATATAAGTTTATACCAAAATTGATAAACAATCTAAACTAAATAAAATCACATCTACAGCAGAAATTAAATGACAAAGATTAAGGGAAGAAAGGTGCAAACATAAGGACAACACAACGATGTGTTATCGAAGAGGAAACCGAAGCCCTTGGTGTAAAACCTCTTCGCTGCCCTCCAAACGGTCAATAATCCACTAAAGAATGAAGTTGGGATACAGGAACAGTAGAAGACCCTCCAAGCCTAATCTACCCAGTGTACCTAAGCCCTCTAAGCTTCTTGCTCCAACGAGGTTGCACCGAACCTTTGTCTTCTTTAGCTTACCAGATTCCACTATAGCCCATAGCATCAACTAATAACCATTGGTTCCTTCCTAATTGCTTCCCAAGCACCAAATATTGGTATGGTGAGAAAAGGATTTGGGTAATGAACCTCTCAAGGATGTAAAAATGGAGAGTGTAAGAGTATAGGAATTTGAAAAGTCTCTATGTAAAGATTGTGGATGAATTAATCTTGTTTTTCTCTAGGGTTTCTCTCTCAAAATTCTCTCTAGAATCTCTCTACATTTCATGGGTATAAGGGGTATTTATACTGGAGAGAGAATGGAATGCGAAGAGTTAGGTTTTTCAAAACAGAGTTGGCTAACGGCTTGGCCTCGCAACTTGACTATGTCACGAGTTTAAGCCGCGAGCTAACAGAACGGCCAGGCTGGACTTTTTGTCCTGTAGTGCTCCAACTAGTGTGACTATTCATCTTTTCTGCACGCTTCACTTGTGTGCTGCAGTTGGCGGCTTGCCCGTCACGAGTCACCTGCGAATCCCTGCTTCACTACACACTCTTGAGCATTTCTTCACACTCTCTCACACACTACCCTTACATGAATCCCACCTAAATACAGGGTTACTAAATGCTAAAATAAAAGCAAATTTGGCATGGAATAAAGCCAACAGAATGGTTGATTAAATTCAACTTTACATCGTATCATTTGGCTTTTCATTGTATCATTTGAAGCTTTTCATTTAGCTCCATATACATCGTATCATTTGCTCTTTTTGAATCAATACACCTCATTGTGAAATTGATGCCTGGAATTTTTGATATTTCAATTTGATGAGTTAGCCTTTGGCTTTTTGGGCATCATACATTTTCATTTTTGGTCGCTTTCCCTTTCTCTTAGTCAAATACAAGTATGTGCGACAGGCTTTTGCAGCTCAATATCTCTTTTCATTTGGAGATTTACATTTGGTGAGCTCTTTAAGTAAAAGCAATAAAAAAAATGGGAAGATATATAGGCACAAGTCTATGCATGTCTCAAGATCAATAAAACCATTCACTATCATTCATGACAAGGTTGAAGATCTATTTACAACAGTCACATAGATTTCAAGATTTCTTCTACAGTGATATGAGTGCATAGAGAACAAGCTATGCTCATAGATGCACAAAGCCATTAGTACAAAGGTAAAAGGTAAAACATGTTTTGAGACAAAAACTCAACAAAGTCGATCAAACTTTTTGGATTTTCTACTTTTTATGTGTTTTTGGATTTTTGACGTAAAAGAAAAGATTGATAAAAAACAACAATGTAAAAATATTTAAAAAGAAACAAATAAACAACCAAACAATTCTCAACTCAAACAAGCAAAAAGCACACAACTAAACATATTTACAAAGCATAGGAAGTATTATTGCATGGACATGTTTTAATGCTTATGCATGAGTACCCCTCTTCACCCACACATCACGTGCGTTTAGGGTGATAGCCTTATAGGATTGGATATGAGAGTTAGGACTTTCAAACCTTCTAGTGAAGCTCTCTTAGCAAGTGGTGAATGCATCGATCATCTTCATCATGTCCATCACACCGGGATCACCATTTTGACCTCTTGATGACTCAATAGCCCAAGTCCTGTTGTCATTTCTTGGTCCTCTTGACCTTTGATCAGTTGCATTCTTCAATGCTCTAAGCTTATGGCAATTCGGTTTTGTGTGTCCTTGAAGTCCACAATGATGGCAAAAATAGTTTGTTCTCGGACCTCTTTGTGATCTTGGAAGAGATCTTCCTTTGGCTTCAGGTTCGATCACTGATTGGTTATGGGGCTTATTCAACACCCGTTGGTCAGCCACATTCTTCTTCTTTTCATCCTCTACTTTCTTAGGTATAGAGTCAGCCACTACAGGTTCTTTGGCTTGCACAAATTTCACTTCCTTGGTGATTTTGACAGTTGAACTACCATCACTGGTATATCCCAACCCGGATTTGTCTGAGGATGGTTTTTGATGAGCAAGCATTTCATTAAGTTTCTTGGAGGAGTCCCTCTCTACCTTGGCATTTGCTTGAACTACCTCAAGCTTAAGAAAATTTATCTTTGAATAGGCTTCAGTCAGCTCACCATTCAGCATCTCTATTTCACATTTTGCCTCCTTATGTCACAATAGGAGACTTCTATAGTCCTCCTTTGCCTCATTCATCTTCTTCATAGATGCCTTGGCCACACGTGCATATGCTCCTGATTTCTCATGCAGTGAATTGAAGTTTTCTTGAAGTCCCCCTGTACTCTCATCTTCTTCACCATTCGATTCTTCTACAATTCCCATTGATTCCTCATCACTATGCTCCCCAAGCTCTTGTACAAGCAAATTCAAGTCCTCCAAAGATTCAACATGAGCAATGGTCATAAACAAGGATTAATTCCCTTCTCCATCACAGCTTTCCTCAGAATCAGAATTGGATGAATCGGAGTCACTAAGAGTTCTGGCATACGCCTTGCCCTTCGATTACAAGTAATTGGGACATTCTTTCTTGAAGTGTCCATGCCCGTTGCACTCGAAACAAGTGATTCCTTGTGTAGATTGGGATTCCTTTCCATCTTTCTTTTTGAATTCCTTTTTCTCCCTTCCTGAACTTTGGAATTTCCCTTTATCACCAAATTTTCCATTGTTCCTGAATTTCAAGAATTTCCGAAAATTTTTCACAAGGTATGCAACATCTTTATCAACAACATCCTCATCCGATGAGTCATGGACTTCCATTCTTTCATTAATGGTCGTAAGAGCAAGAGATTTGCTCTTTCTTTTTGTGGGCAATGACAATTCATAGGTCTGAAGTGACCCAATCAATTCTTGGACTTTGATATCATCAAGTTCTTTGCTGTCTTCAATCGCTGTCACCTTGGCACAGAAGCTCTCTGGCAATGAACGAAGGATTTTTCTCACAACTTTAGAGTCTTCCGTTTTCTCCCCCAAGTTGAACTTGCTGATGACTACTTCATTTAGCTTGCTATAGAAAGAGTCAAAAGACTCGTCCTCACTCATTTTCAGCTCCTCGAAACGAGTGGTTAGCATCTGCATCTTAGCGTCCTTCACTTTCTTTGTTCCTTTATAAGTGGTCTCCAGTACCTCCCATGCTTCCTTAGCAATCTTGATGTGTGAAATCTTGTGAAATTCTTCAGGAGAGACACCATAAAAAATAGCATTCAGGGCTTTACTATTAGCATTAGCTGCCGTAAGGGTTGCCTTATCCCATATGGATTTGGCAGCCTCCGACCTAGTCCATCCAATGTCCACCGCATCCCAAATGGTTTCATCCATTGAACACAAAAATGTCCTCATCCTAACTTTCCAAAAGGCATAATTGCTACCATCAATTGAGACCGGTCCATCTCACTACGAGGTCAAGGATTGCGCTAAGGTTTTTAAACCACAAAGAGTGCACCCGCTCTGATACCAATTGAATGCTCAATTAGCATATAAAACACTATGAATGTTTAGACCCCCAATTTACAAATTACCAATTCAAGCTTAATATCAAACAATGTATGCGCAGAAAATGAATATAAGCTTATAGCAAAATTGATAAACAATCTAAACCAAATAAAATCACATCCACGATAGAAATTAAATGGCAAAGATTAAGGGAAGAGAGATGCAAACACAAGGACAACACAACGATGTGTTATCGAAGAGGAAACCAAAGCCCTCAGCGTAAAACCTCTTTGCCGTCCTCCAAGTAATCAATAATCCATTAAAGAATGAAGTTGGGATACATGAATAGTAGAAGACCCTCCAAGCCTAATCTACCTAGTGTAACTAAGCCCTCTAAGCTTCTTGCTCCAACGAGGTTCCGCTATAGCCCATAGCATCATCCAGTAACCATTGGTTCCTTCCTAACTACTTCCCAAGCACCAAATGGCCTTCTCATAGATATGGGTTTGGTGAGAAAAGGATTTGGGTAATGAACTTCTCAAGGATGTAACAATGGAGAGGGTGAGAGTAGAGGAATTTGAAGAGTCTCTATGTAAAAATTGTGGATGAATCAATCTTGTTTTTCTCTAGGGTTTCTCTCTTAAAATTCTCTCTGGAAGCTCTCTACATTTTATGGATATAAGGGGTATTTATACTAGAGTGAGAATGGATATAAGGGGTATTTAGTGTGTGTGTGTGTTTCTGAGGATCCATGTGCTTAAAATGTATAATGAGAGATGATTTTGAGAGCTTAATATGTTGATTGGATCATTGGTTGAGGTGCATGTTGGATTGCATTCATGTCTGTGTTTTTCACTTCTCGAAAAACTGTTTTTAAAAGCTAGCTCGACACCTCCTTGATTCCATCTTATCTGTAGAGCTTCTCAAGCCTTTTTGTTATTGCAATCTCGACACCTCCTCGACACCTGGTGGATTGATCGAGAAAGTTCCTGCCTCCTCGATACGTTCTCGATGCTTGGTGGATCGATCGAGATTCTGTTCCTTGAAGGTGATTCTTGTTCCTCGATACCTTTCAACACCTGCAGCTGTCGAAGGCCATTTTCTTGACACCTACCTCGACAGATTACTCGACACCTCATCTGTCGAGAATTATTGATGCTCCTATATAAGCTTCTGTCACGATCCAGTTCTCATTTTCTCGATCTCTCTCGATCTATCCACGGCTGTTCATCTCCCAAACTCCTTTTTCTCACTCAAAATCTTCAACCCACGTGATTTTCGGCCCTTCCTTGCTTCAAATCACTTGGTATGATCTCTTTTTTCCTTCATTCTTCATGTATTTCATGTTTTGAATCTTAGGTTTTGGGGTTTTTTAAAATTTTTCGGGTTTTTCAAAATTGATGAGTTTTTCTTGAAATTTTGGGATGGATTTTCATTTAAATGTGTTCAAAATCTCATGCATTGCATCACATGTGCATTAGAATGGTATTTTCATGCATTTAGATGTGTGTTCTATACTTGTGTGCTGGTAGGACTGGATTGGGCTGAGCCCATGATACCTTTTACTTTGCATATCACATTTTCATGCATTCCCCATGCATACGTACTCTTTATTCAATATATTTGATATATTTGAATTGTTTTGGGACTTTTCTGTTTGTCTCTTTCTCTCTCTCTTTTTCATTCTATTTACGTTAGTAGTGTCTATGGCACCTAAGCATAAATCTACTCTGGCTCGGAACCCTCTGTGTTCTGGAGCTTCTTTCTCTTCTGATTCTACTCCTCTTAATCTTTGGTTCCATGATGAGGATGCCCACAAGGCATTTTCGGTGAACTTTTCTAGAATAGGTGTCCATTCGGAACACCAAGTCATTTTGGTGGACTTCACTGACACTGACCTTCCCTCTGTCATTCACAGTAGGGGATAGGAGTCACTGTGTGATGTCTCAGTCACATGTCCTCTCATGCTCATTCAGGAGTTCTACTCCAACAAGCATAGGATTGATCGTTCAGTACCTCTCTTTTCCACTCGCGTTTGAGGTACGCGCATCCCTATCACACCGCAGCTAGTTGAGAATGTGTTTCGGGTTCCTAGGATAGAGCTTCCTGACTATCCTTCTTGTGAGCGTCTGAGCACTGTGTCCAAAGATGAGCTCATTTCTGCTTTTTGTGAGCACCCTGCTGATTGGGGTGAACATCAGTGTACATTATGTAGACCTTTTGCTAAAGGTCTTAGATTCTTAAACATGGTGATGACTTTTGTACTCCATCACAGAGCCTCGTGCTTGATTTTTGTTATCTCTTCTTGAGCATCTTACTATAGATTTTCCTTCTCATTTCATTCTTTCTATCATAGATGTTCATTTAGATTCGGCGTCCCGTGATAAGCTCATCTTTCCTTCCGCTATCACGAGGATCTTACGCCATTTTTCTGTCCCTTTTTCCTGTGTCCAACCACTTCACACACATTTGTGCCATAGATGCCGCTACTGTAAAATGTAGCGCGGCGCAGTTTACGTCGTGACAGTTGGATTCCACTCCTTCCTCTCGTTCCACTCCATCTCGTACAGCTCCGTCTACATCTGCTCCTTCTTCCTCTATGGGCGATGTATCTCCTGGAGACATCATGGCGCAGCTGCAGCGCATGGATGCTCGCCTCAATACACTTTCCACTGAGTTGTATCAAGTGAATATTCGTGTTGGTCGTATTGCACGACGGCAGGTGACCATGGGTGGTTTTGCTCCTGAGGCTACTCCTTCACCACCTCCTCTAGCAGCTTCTGATTCTGAGGATGATGATGACAAGGACGATGATGCTTCGGATGACGATGATGGAGATGCTAGCTCTACTGATAAGATGTCTACTTGACACTCTAGCCTTTGTCACTCGTGACAAAAAGGGGGAGTAGTTTTGGGGATATGAGAGTAGTCATCTTAGGGGGAGAGTTAGTATAGGACATTTTTGATAGGGGGAGTGTTGATTCTTGAGGGATGTAGTGAGTTTATGATGTATCTTTTCTTTTCTTTCTTTTTTGATAGATTGTTCTTGTATATGCGGTCTTGTGACCAGTTTTACATACATTATACTTATTTTCTCTATATATGTGGATGTATATTTCTTTCACCTATCTCTACATGTGTTGTTTCTTTTCTATCTTTATACACATGTTTCTTATACTTGTATGCAATCTATTATATCTGTTTCACACAAGATGCCTTGATAAGTTTTGTTTAAAGTGTTTCAGAAATACAGATTGTCAAAGTCTACTTGCCATAAACTCTTTTCTTACAATGTTTTTCAAGGGTTTGTGATAGGATAGATTTTATTGTATTCAACAAGTGAGTATGAGTTGAGTGATTTATGACTTCTCTCATATGTTCATTTGTTTGTTGTGGTTTTATCATGGATGGCCAAAAGGGGAGATTGTTAGGACATATGAGTTTTCACTTGTTAAGAACATATGTCATTTGTTTATGTAAATTGACTAATCCTTTGACAAACGCACTCTACTTGTAATTGGGTAGTTTTAGGTATTTTTAATACTTAAAGAAATAAGGTTTCAAGATCAAGTGTTGAAGTCATCAAGTTTGTCCAATAAAAACAAGCTGAAGTGCAAATTCATTAAAGCTCGATACCTGCTCGATAGCTCCTCGACACCTTGCTATCTGTCGAGATTTATAAAATCAGATTTTCTGATTTGATTTCTTGGGATCCGTGAATGTGTCTTTGGGATTTCTTTTCTCCTAACCCTAGACATATAAAAGGATTATTTTAAGAGCCGTAAAATTGTACACAAGTTGCACAAGCATTGAGCAAACTCTGTTCAAGCAATTTGTGATCAAAGACGAAATTCTTGACCTAGTTCATCTCTTCTAAAGAAGTTACTGTGTATTTGCACCAAAGGGTTTTGTGACCAAGCATCTTCTTGATCTTCATTGTGTAGGATGAACTGAAGAACTTTGCAGCCAACCTCTCTTTCAGTTGGTATTGAAGTCGCGTATTGGGATCCGCGCATTGGTTAGTCATGTACTTGGGAGCCGTGCATCAAAGGTGGGAACTGTCACTATAGAACAAGTCCAATTAGGTATTGGGGTAAGGGTTCAACTGTAGGTTGGTAAGGTACTTGGGATTCCTTTACTTGTAACCGCTTGTTTTGATAATAGTGAAGTTTCGGGAGTGGTGACCTGAAAATTATCTGATGGGGTTTTTGCCGCAAGGGTTTTCCCCATTCGTAAACAAATCACCATGTTATTTAATTTTCGCTGCTTAATTAGTTTATTGGTGATTTGTTTGTGCTTCCACGCATTTGCATGATAAATTGATTAATTAATAACTTGGCTAATTAATTAATTGGTTTAATCATAAGGGGTCATTTAGTTTGTGACCTATCAAAACAAGTACAATCGAACAAATGAATAAGGCATTCATTGAACATTAGGCATGTGTGTTGTGTGTATGTATCAAGTGTGGAATAGTTCTTAGTCTAGAATGAAGCTTCAATGATTAATTCAATCAAGTCATACACAACTAGTACTAAGTCAAGTGGTCTATCTCAATTATAGAAATGAACATATATGACCTCCCACAAGAAAATGATTACATATCTTTGAAGCTTTTCATTTGGTTTCTTTACAATTCATAACATTTGATCATTTTGAATCAATACATCTCATTTTGAGATCGATGCCTGAAATTTTTGATATTTCAAACATTCAAACTCTTTCAACTTTTCAAGAGAATTTTCAGCAAGTTTCTTATATTTTTCAACCAATTTGTTGGATTCATTGAGCTTAGCAATCAAATCATCCTTTTCACAAAATACCCTGCTCAAATCCTTATTAAACTTCTTAGCCTTTTTCTTCAAGAGTTTGATAATAGGATTATCAACAACATCCAAAGATTCATGTAACATAGCATCACAATCATGAGGATTATCACTCATTGAGGCTTTTTCACAAACACATGGCATGTTACATTCATCAACATCCAAAACATGCATAGAGGCATACAAAGCACTACCTGTGGCAAATAAACACAAGGGGTCAAGGATCACACTTAGGTATTTAAACCACAACAAGTGCACCGGCTTTGATACCACTTGAATGTTCAAATAGCGTATAAACCACTATGAATGTTTAGACCCCCAATTACAAAATTATCAATTCAAGCTTAATGTCAAACAATATATGTGTGGAAAATGAACATAAGCTAATGACAGAATTGATAAACAATCTAAACCAATTAAAATCACATCCACATCAGAAATTAAATGGAAAAGATTAAGGGAAGAGAGATGCAAACACAAGGACAACACAACGATGTGTTATCGAAGAGGAAACCAAAGCCCTCGGCGAAAAACCTCTCCACCGCTCTCCAAGCAGTCAATAATCCACTAGAAAATGTAGTTGGGATACAAGAACAGCAATAGACCCTCCAAGCCTAATCTACCCAATGTACCTAAGCACTCCAAGCTTCTTGCTCCAACGAGGTTACGCCGAACCTTTGTCTTTTCTAGCTTACCAGATTCTACTATAGCCCATAGCATCAACAATAACCATTGGTCCCTTCCTAACTGCTTCCCAAAGCACCAAAAAGCCTTCTCATAGATGTGGGTATGGTGAGAAAAGGATTTGGCAAAGAACCTCTCAAAGATGTAACAATTGAGAGGGTGAGAGTAGAGGAATTTAAAGAGTTTCTATGTAAAGATTGTGGATGAGTCAATCTTGTTTTTCTCTCTCAAAATTCTCTCTGGAAGCTCTTTTCATTTCGTGGGTATAAGGGGTATTTATACTAGGGTGAGAAAGGAATGCAAAGAGTTAGTTTTTCCAAAACAGAGCTGGATGGTGACTTGGCCTCGCGACTTGACTGAGTCCCGAGTTCAAGCCGCAAGCTAACTGAATGGCCAGTCTGGACATTTTGTCTTGTAGTGCTACAGTTGGCATGACGGTTCAGCTTCTCTACATGCTTCACTCGTGTGCATCTTCTGGCGGCTTGCTAGTCGCGAGCCACCCACGAGATCCAGTTGCGAGTCCTTACTTCACTGCACATTCTTGAGTATTTCTTCACATTCTCTCACACAATACCCTTACATGATTTTCACCTAAATACAGGGTTTTTAAATGCTGAACTACAAGTAAATTTGGCATGGAATAAAGCCGAAATGATGGTTGATTAAATTCAACCTTACAACTGAACACAAAAAAAAAAAAAAAAAAAAAAAACATGTTAAACAAAGCAAAGCATAAAACTAGACTGACTCAAAATAAAAGCAAAACACACAAGTTATGGAAAAACAAAAACACTAAAAGAGAGAAGAAAGTGATAGAATCACTTGGAGCCCTTTTCCTTCCACACATTGGAAGAACCTTTTGTTAGGATTAGTGCCCTTAAATCTTATTATATGATGCTATGTACGTTATTATATATGACATTATGTATGACTTAATGTTGTGATTAATAAAGTTGTTTTATTATTATCCAAAATAATGATAACATGAATATTTGGACATTATCATATAGTCCATGAGATGCATAGTATGTGATTTATGTGAAAAGTAACAGAAGATATAAATAACAAGTTCTTTGTAAACTCAGAATTATAGTTCGTAGTCGGTGATGAAATTGGGCATTTCATCTGTGAGGACTATAACATATCGACTAAGATGATTTGTCTTGATCATGGAAGTGGAGACTTCTAGTTGATATGTTTTAAGAGTTAAGTCATATTGAATTGGACCATTGTAAGATTTATTATTCCCCTAACGACTGTCAAATGAATAATAAATCTCACGATTTCTATTTATATGAATTCTTAATCTTGAAAGAATAATGGACCTAATCATGGAGTGTAGGTTGCTTTGATATATCAGAAGTGAGATCTAAAGTAATGGTCAAAACCTCAGTATGTTGGGCAGCCATAATTGGTGTTGATGGAATATATATTCTCAAGATGAAATTCATAATCTCTTAATAGAGATATAAAATATTCCCTTGAAATAAGTTTAATGGGTTCAGTTATTCAGAGAGTTAGGCCTAACCACTTTGGTAAGAAATTACTAAAGTATATATTTATGAAATTAGATTTCATAAATATATGATGAATAATTTTAAAGGATTAAACCGGGTACTCAAGAATTAAGATGTAGTAATCTTCAAAGTGGCAGTCTATATTTATAACTTTGTATTACTACGAATATTTTATGAAGGGGTTGCATGTATAGTAAAGTCTTGGGATATAATTTAGTAATAAGGCCTAGAGTGCAATTATAGTTATATAGTGGTATTAAATATAATTAATGGTAACTTTGGACTTGTCAACAGTTGACAGAAAAGCCCAAGGCCTATTGGAGCTAGTGTCTTATTAGTCCTTTTTGGTCCCACTCCAAGCCACACACTAAAGCCCAAATGGAAAGGCCCAATAGGCCAGCTCAATTAGATAATTAGTTAGTTTTAAAGCGAGAAACATACAGAATTTTTTATTAGAAAAAAAGAGACATCATTTGTGAAATGGTGTGTATATGTGAGTGAAACCGCTCGATTATTCTTCCTTGGAAACTGATTGAAAGACCACACTTTTTGGGCGTAAAATGGAATGGGAGTGAAGATTAAAAGTGTTCCCAAGTACATAGAAGAGGTTTTTCCTCTTTGGACTGGACTTTTATGTGATTCAGAAATACTTCTAAACCTTACTTTTAATAGGGAAAAAACTTGAGAACAACCTGGTAAAAAATAAAAATATATCTTCAACTCTACTTAAAATGCCTACGAAATAGGACACTCTCTTACTAATCCAATTCTTCAAAAAAAAAAAAATTATTCAATTTTTTTTTTTAAAAAAAGGAAAATTATGACACTAGACCAAAAACAAATAAATAAATAAATAAAGCCTCATCGCATGCGCAATGCGAGTCTGAAGAGGCTAGTGTGTGTGTGTATATATATATCATGAATCATGAAATCCTTTATTAAAATCTTGTCGTGTCATATTTTCTTGAAATGGTATAAATAAAAATCATTCTATTAATGACTATCATAAACTGAAATTAAATTTAATAATTTTACAAAATTGTAGAATATTTAACGATACAAATAACATCATAATAAATGCAAATTATCAACTACTATAATGTTCTAATTTCATATTTAGAAAAAAGAATAAAATAAAAATGGGAGATAATCATTACTTTAATTTCAGTTGATTTCACAATAGTGTACAAAAAAAAAAATTTCATGTCTTATAATTTTGCACATTATTATTCTAGTATAAATTTTATGATTAAGTACACGTTGACATTTTATTCTGTCTTTAAACCTCCATTAACATATTCTCATATTATATTTTCTTTAAAAGATAGAATAGATAATTTTATATACATACACAACTATAAGAAATATTATTATATTAATAAATGTCATAATTATTAAATTTAATATTTGGACAAAACATAAAGGAGAGAATCCGATCTTACAATACTTTACGGCACATTTCATTAGTTGAAAAAATTTGACCAAACAAAATTTATTCTTGCCATATATTCACGTAATGTCTCTATATATTTAATTGTATAGTTGTTCAGTACCAAATTGCACCTTGTCTCACTTCTCTTTCTTTGGCAAAATTCAACAAGAAACCTAAATCATGAGAACTCTCTCTACCTATATCCTTTGTTTGCTTGTTCTCTGCCTTACTGTTGGTGCACACTTTATACAAAACTTCGTGCTCTACAACTTTGTTAGTTTATATAAGTCAGATATTTCCTGTTATTTAAAGATCGACCATCATACTCTTTACCTTTATTAATTTTATAGGACCATTGTATATCTTTACGATTTCTCATCTTTTGTTCCTCTTATAGTTGTGGCTATAAGAAAACTATAGCATCTTATAAATATTTAAGAGTATTATTTTAATCAAGGAAAAAAAAACTTATTTAAGTTTTTTTTTTTTTCATATACATTTTTTAATTTTCATTCTTTTTTTATCCAAACCATCATTTTGCTATCATTTTTTTCATATATATCTTTTAATTTGCTATCATTCCTGTTTGATTATAAGAATTATATTCTAATTAAATTATATTCAATCATGATTATAGGTAGCAAGCCCATGGTGGTGGATGCTAAAATGTGCCTAGTGGACCGGTTTGTCTTAAGTCCTGGATCAGATTGCTTGCCAAGAGATTGCAACGCAGATTGTATAACAAAGCACCCCGGATCTACTGGACTATGCAATGCTTCAATATATTGCACTTGTTACAAGCCTTGCTAATCCGTTTCTATATATTTAGCGGAGAATGCTAAATATAGGTTATATGTTACTAATAAATTCAAAAAATGAACATGTTTGATAAAATAAATAGAAAATATGATAGGAATGGTAATTTTATTACTGAGAATAAAATATTTTAGGATTTGTGCCCTAAAATCCTATTGTTTGACATTATCTATTGAATAATAATTTTTATTTTATTTTTGACACTATTGTGAAATGAATATTTGGACATTATTTTATAGTTCATGAGATGCATAGTATGTGATTTAGGAAATAGAGATATGAAACTAAAAAAATACAAGTGTGTGAAGAAGATCAAAATACAAGTTCTTTGTAAACTAAAAAAAAAAAAAAAAAAACCCTAATTCACAATCCGACATTTCCTTAGTAAAAACTTTTTTTTTTTTTTTTGAGAAGGTCCCTTGTAAAGACTAGTTGTAAAAAGTTAAAATGTTGATCCAAAATCCCATCTTTATAAATTAAAATGTATTGGACCTTGATCCAAGCCCAATTCCTTTTAGGACCACGTATTTTTGCCCTATGCAGTTACTATATGAATAAATGTCATAATTATTGGATATAATATTTGGACAAAACTTTTTTTTTTTTTTGAGAAAGCCCTATCAATGGGGAGTATTATTAAGTACTAAAACGAAAGACAAAATTGTAAGCATCAATTGTGTCTAGTGGAACAGACTTCATCCAAACATCCAATGGACTAGTTATAGCTCGTCTAGCTAGTCTATGAGCCACACAATTACCTTGCCTCATAATATGGCAAAAAAAATACATGACTAAAAAAAGAACAAAGAATAGTAATGTCTTCTAAGATATGCCCAAACTCAGATTGAGTCATACTGCCACAATTGATTGAGTTAATAATGACTTCTGAATCACCTTCAACTATCAATCTTCGAAAACCCAACTCCTTTGCAAACCAAAGAGCTCGACGCACTGCTAGCCCTTCCACTATCTCTACTAAAGCAAGTAGTGGAATCTGTTGTGTTAAAGCAACCATAACCAAATATCATCATTACGAATTATAATACCAAGGCCAACCTTGTTTTCTTCTACAAAGAGTGCTCCATCAAAGTTAACTTTAAGTAGACCTGACAGTGGAGGACGCCATCTGACTGACCTCGCTGTGCATGGGATCTTGGTGTGGATTGGACACAATTGCTGGTACTCCTGAAGACCTTCACAAGCCATAGAACTGATCTTTGCCAATGGGACCGTGTCTTCCTCTAGTCGGAGTTTGTTTCTACGCATCCAGATCAGTGAAGTCGTTCATGCAAATAGAGCAAAGCAAGACCTGTCCTGTTGTGCCCACTTTTATTTGGACAAAACATAAATGAGAGAATCTAATCTTATTATTCTTTATGGCACATTTCACTAGTTGAAAACATCCAATCAAACATAATTTATTATTTCCATATATTCATGTAATGTCTCTATATATTTAAATGTATTGTCATTCACTACCGAACTACCCCTTGTCTCACTTCTCTTTCATTGGCAAGATTCAACAAGAGACCTAAATTGTGAGACCTCTCTCAAGGAAGTCAATACCATACCAATATCAATTGTACCGGGGAAATATACCATGCTGGCTATTAAACTCGTATTGGTACTCCTTCAAAATGTATCGGAAAAAATACCAGGTTGTACCGGCCTGTATTGGTCGGTATTGGCATTTCGGCTGATACGTTAAAAAAAAATCTTTAAAAATATTTTATTTAATCTAATATATTGGTTAATGTAATTAAGCTAATACGTTGGCTTATAAAATATGTGGATTTTAATTTTATGTTGATAGACATAAAAATTCATAAATTCATACTTACACAAATAATACAAATATATATTTATGTATGGAAATTTATAAATAGCAATAATCCCGAAACAGTACACCAAAATATTTCGTTTCTTTGGCCAAACTGAAACAATCTTTAATATGAAATTGACTCCGTTTTTCTACATATATCCTTCATTTGCTTATTCTCTTCATTACTATTGGTACGCTCTTCATTCAAACTTCATGCTCTTCTGCTTTGTTAGTTTACATATAAGTGAGATATTTTATGTTATTTAAAAATCGACCATCATATCTCTTTACCTTTTAATTTTATAGGACCATCATATCTCCTTACAATTTCTCACCCTTTGTTCCTATGTATAATTGTGGCTATAAGAAAATTATATCATCTTATAAATATTGGAGAGTATAATTTTAATCAAGGCAAAACATCTTTTTGCTACTAATATATTGTCTCTATTTTTTATTTGGTCTTCAGGTTTCATAACTTTCATTTTTTTTTCTTATTTTTTTAAATTTGCTATCATTTTTCTTATCCCGACCATCATATCACTTACAGAAAAGTCTATTTTTAAACTAACAATGCAGTTGATTAGCCTTTTAGGCATTTTTTGTAGGTGGAATGGCGGTGGTGGCCAAAATAATAGCAAAATTAAAAAACCAAAATGATAGCAAAATGAAAAATATAAAGATCTAAATGAAACCTGTAAAATCTTGAAAACCAATTTTAAAATAGGTTAAATAAAATATAGTAACTAGAAAGGTGTCTTTTTTCTTTCCTTTTTTTTTTTCCTGCCTTTCAGTTTGTGGCTCTTAAAAGTTGTTGATTTTAAAAAATGAACTAAATAAGGATAACCCTTTCTTTTCTCATAATATTACGCTCAATATGTGCACATCGCAATCAATCCAAAATCTTCGAAACACTTTTAATTTTTTACAAAGAGTATCGTAAGTTTAATATTATTCCTCTTTGTACATAATAAGAGATCTAATTACCAATTTATGGATATGCAGCCTTTATGGGACTAGAAATATGGTATATTAAAAAGTACAACCACAAAAAAGAAAACCCCTAAAAACTTTTTCAGGAGTTGATAAAAATTAAAATACTTAACAAGAACAATAAAAATTTGCGTCTCTCTCTCTCTCTCTCTCATACACACACACAAAGAGAATACCGAACCATTTTATTCACAGTAGTATATATGTGTGTGTGTATTTGTTATAAATGGAAGACGAGGATTCGAAATCTAGTTCTCCTTATAAGGAACACCATATAATATCAATGGGTTACAAACCTCTTGACATTTATCTAAAGTTGTTAAGATGATGTGATAACAAACCAACCATGATAAGACTGTTTAATTATAAGAATTATATTCTAATTAAATTATATTCAATCATGATTATAGGCAATGATGAGTCAGAAATTTACAATCGTCATTAAGATGATACTGTCATTAACCAAGAGACGATGTCAGGAAATTATTACGCTCATTGATGAGAACACGTAACAGATGGAGCAACAATCACAGAATGAGCTGTGAACTTTAGACAAAGATTTTGTAACGCACTAGCCGTTGAACATAAATATAGCAATTCATTGCCCATTGATTAGGCACTCAACTATAAAAGAGAAGGTAATAGAAGTTAAAGGTTGCTGATGCTCATTTTGAGGCCCAATAGCAGGAAGAAGCCCAACGATATGGGCGGAGAAGAGTTAGTGAATGGCTAGAAAAACCATTAAGCCTGGATGGCAGCAATAATGGTTAACAGGCCCATAAAGTACACAAGCAGGTTTTGAAGAAAGTAGATGGGCCTAAAAGAACCCACAGAGAGAGAGAGATATAGTAAAACCATGGGCGTTATGTGATGTAGCAAAGTAAGAATGGGCCACAATAGGCCCGAAGTAATGAAGTAAGAAAGTAGGGAGTTAATTTGAAGCCCATATGCCCCAAGTGTGAAGAATAAGGTAATTGGGCCAGGGAAGCCCAAGGGAGTTAGTAAAAGCCGATGCGTATGCAGAATTAGAAAATGGGCCGAGGATGCCCAAGGAAAGCAAATGGGCCAAGGATGCTCAAAGGGAATGAAATGGGACAAAAGACCCCACAAGCAATGGATGGGTCAAGAAAAGCCCAAAGTAGCATGAGTATAAAATCAATGACCATATTAAGTCATTGGGAGAAGAATAAGTAGCAGACCCAAAGAAACCCAATAGGCAAGGGTCAAATAACACCACAGCAGGAATAGGAAAATGGCATGACAGAAAATGGTAGCAGGATTACGGAAAGAGGAAAGAATGGGCTCAAGAAGAGAAAGCCCACAACAGGGCAAGGCCTAGCCCTTGAAAAAAGCAAGCTGTAAGAATGAGAACCGAAAAGCAGTTCATGATTACAAGTGGTTAGTCCCTTTTATGCCAAACATGCTTGATCAATTATAGCTTCTGATTACAAAAAAAAAAAAAAACTGTTCTAATGTACTCTACTAAAAATTATATCTTTCTCGATAGTTACAACAACCAAGAACATGCTTAATTTAATTAAGACATGTGCACAATGCTATCTACTAGTAGTATCATACAACCCTTTATACTATGACATCAGCTTGGGAGCCTAGAACATCAGCTTATGAATTATGATTGAGCAAATTAGGTAGTAAGGACTAAGCTGCTGAGCTACTTGGATTGACTATGACATTATATTGCTAAGCTAATTGGATTGACCCATTAAACCCATTAAACTTATCTCAAGGGAATATTTTGTATCTCCGTTAAGAGACTATGAATTCCATCTTGAGAATATATGTTCCATCAACGCTAAATGTGGCTGCCTAACATACTGAGGTTTTGACCGTTACTTTAGATCTCACTCGTGATATATCAAAGCAATCTACACTTCATGATCAGGTCCATTATTCTCACAATATTAAGTCATACATAACATCATACAATAGGATTCAAGGGCAATAATTCCAACAATCTCCCACTTGCCCTAAAGACTATTGTGCACTAATCTAACTCTCATTCCCTCTAAATGTGACTCAAAGGTCCTTTAAAGCAAGGTTTTGGTAAAGGGGTTTGCTAGATTATTTGCACTTTCAATCTTTGTAACCACTATATCTCCACGAGAAATAATGTCTCGATTGATCTGGTATTTCCTCTCAATGTGCTTTCCTTTCTTATGATTCCTTGGATCTTTGGATTGTGCATCCGCTCCACTATTGTCGTAAAACAATGTAATGGGAACTTGCTCCATTCTTACTACACCAAGATCATAAAGGAATTTCTTAAGCCATATAGCTTCCTTTGCTGCTTCACAAGCAGCAACGTGCTCAGCTTCTATGGTGGAGTCCGCAATATAAGATTGCTTAACACTCCTCCAACTTATGGCTCCACCTCCGAAGGTGAATACACATCCTGAAGTGGATTTTCTGAAATCTAGATCTGATTGAAAGTTTGAATCTGTATAGCCAATTGGAATCAGATCCTCACTTCGGTAAACAAGCATATAATCTCTCGTTCTTCGTATACTTGAGAATATTCTTTATAGCTTGCCAATGTTTTGGTCCTGGATTTGATTGATATCGACTGACCATGCCAACTGAAAAGCAGATATCTGGTCTAGTGCAAAGCTTCCAACTACAGAAGCATAAGGAACTTGTCTCATCATATCTTCTTCCTTTTGAGTCTTAGGCCTTTGGTCATCAGACAGAGGAACTCCATGTCTGAAAGGAAGTAATCCTTTCTTGGAGTTTTTCATGCTAAACCATTCTAGAACCTTATCTATATATCCGGCTTGTGATAAGCCTAACATCTTATTCTTGCGATCTTGCTAAAGCTTGATCCCTAGAATAAAGTTAGCCTCACCCAAGTCCTTCATATCAAATTGGCTTGACAACCAAACCTTTACTGATGACATTACCCTTGCATCATTTCCAATGAGTAGAATATCATCAACATAAAGCACTAGGACCATTACTACTTTATCTCCATGACTTTTGTACTCACATGGTTCATCAAGATTTTGTTCAAAACCAAATGACTTGATTGCTTGATCAAATCTAATGTTCTAAGACCTAGATGCTTGCTTAAGTCCATAAATGGATCTTTTCAACTTGCATACCATATGCTCTTGGTTCTTTGCTATGAAACCTTCCGGTTGCAACATGTAGATTTCTTCTTCAAGATTTCCATTGAGAAATACAATCTTGACATCCATTTGCCAAATCTCATAATCATAATGAGCAATAATGGATAAGAGAATTCTAATAGATTTAAGCATTGCTACTAGTGAAAAGGTTTCTTGATAATCAATACCTTCTTTTTGTGTATACCATTTTGCCACAAGCCTTGCTTTAAAGGTTTCAACCTTTCCATCTATCCCTCTCTTCCTCTTAACCAATAGGTTTAATGCCATTACGCGCCTTTATAAGATCCCAAACTTGATTGGAGTACATAGAATCTAATTCAGATTTCATAGCTTTGACCCAATGATGTGCATCTATATCATTCATTGCCTTTTCATAAATGTAGGGATCCGATTCAGCATCTTCTGAGATAGCTTCATAAGTTTCTCCCAAACCTATAAATCTTATAGGAGGTCGAACAATTCTCCCACTATGATGAGACACCTGTGTACTAGTCATCTCATGAGTAATATCTTTTGGTGTATCTAATACAGCCACATCATCCCTAGTTTCATCCATTGGTTGTTCATTTACAGGTTCATTCGTTTCAACCAATACAATTCTACTTCTAGGAGTAAAATTATTCATATAGTAATTTTCCAAGAATTTTTCATTTGTACTAACGAAAACTTTGTTATCCTTACGACTATAGAATAAATAACCCCTATTTTCTTTTGGCTAATCTACAAGCAAACACACTTCTGATTTTGGTTCCAATTTATTAGGCTTACCTTTTAACACATGTAAAGGACAACCCTAATTATGGAGATATTTCATACTAGGCTTACGCCCACTCCACAATTCCATGGGTGTTTTAGGAACATATTTTGATGGAACTAAATTCAAAATATGTATTACTATATTTAAGGCATAATCCCAAAAAGAAATTGGTAAAGTTGAGTAACTCATCATGGACTTAACCATTTCTAAAAGAGTTCTATTCCTTCTTTCTGCTACACCATTTTGTTAGGGAATTCCAGGTGCAGTCAGTTGGGATACAATCCCATTTTGAGTTAAATAATCCTTGAAATCCCCAAGAAGGTATTCACCACCACGATTAGATCGAATGGCTTTTAAGCGTTTACCTAATTGATTCTCAACTTCAGCCTTAAACTCTTTAAACTTTTCAAAGGCTTCGGACTTCCGTTTCGTTAGGTACACATAATCATATCTTGAGTAATCATCAGTAAAAGTGATGAAGTACTCTTAACCTCCTTTTGTTTGGGTTAACATAGGACCTCAAACATCTGTATGAACTAATTCAAGCAACTCTTGGGTTCTTCTCCCTTTTACATTAAAAGGTCGTTTGGTCATTTTGCCCTCCAAACAAGATTCACTAACTGGAAATTCATCAAAGTCCAATGGCTCTAAGAGTCCATCTTTGATCAGTCTTTGAATTTTGTTTGGATTAATATAACCCAAACTCAAGTGCCAAAGATATGCATCATTAGTAGAATGAAACTTTCTCTTTAATGATTTTACATGAGAGTCATTATCTAATTTAGAATTATATAATTCATGCTTATCAGGAGTTAAAATATAAAGACCATCCACAATATTTCCAAAACAAATAAACACTTTACCCTTCTTTATTACAACATTGTCTTTAAGGGTAACATAATATCCATGTTTACCCAAATAAGTTGTAGAAATCAAATTCCTACAAACATTAGGTACATATAGACAGTCTTCCAATATTAAAACTCTGGACTCAAAACATAAATTATAAACACCAACAGCTACAACTGGAATCCTGCTCCCATTAGCCAAAGTAAGAAACAATTCTCCTTCATTAAGTTTTCTGGTCTCCTGGAACCCCTGCAAAGAACTGCAGATATGATTAGTACAACCTAAATCCACACACCAAGAATCCGTGGGATTTTGTACCAAACATATTTCAAGGAAGAATGAACTATTCATACCCTTATTATTAGCAGCCTTGAATTTTGGACAATTCATCTTCCAATGTCCTTTCTCACCATAATGGAAACATTTTCCTTTGAGCTTCTTTCCTTTGTTAGCAACCCCTAAGACAATTTGTTTACCCCCTTGCTTGGTGAAGTCCTTCTTCTTCTTCTTTTTATCCTTGCCTTTCGACTTAGGTTGAGAAGTAGAAGCTTCACCAGTATTGGCTTCAAAATTGGAAGTACCAAGAATGCCTTCTGCCGCTACCAATTCATTCATTAATTTTGACAATGTATAAATCTTTTTGTTCATATTATAGTTAAGTTTAAATTCCTTGAATGATTCTGGTAGTAATTGGAGTATCACATCCACTTGGGATTCTCCATCAATATCGGCACCTAAAACTTCCAATGTATTCAGATTGAAAATCATTATAAGATAATGCTCCCATTTCATTATAGATATACATCCCATCTTGTAAAGAAAGAAAGAGCCTTTGCCTTAGAGCTAGAAAACTCCCAACCCTCTTTTCCATTTCCCTCACCATTAATATATCTTTGAGAGAAATATTTTTATCACCTTCACCAGCTACACAATCCCTTGAGTGCTGTGAGATTGAGTAGAAGGTTAGGAAATCATAGAAGCCATTACAAAATCCAGATCCATTTGGTGGATTTCCATTGCCTGCTCAACGGTGGTAACTTAGACAAGCTAGTTAAAGAAAGGACTTCCGGAATTCGGTTACTAGCAGGAGCTTGGGGGGCTTAAGTATGTAGGTGGATATGGGCTTGGAGGGTTCATAGTCTGTCTTGTACTACAACTATTCAACTAGTGGAGATTTTTTGACAGTGTGATTGGGGAATGGATTTTTGTGCCTGGTTGCTTGAGTTTTCCTCTTCATAAACACTTTCATGTGTTTAACTTTGGTTTGATTTATTTCCAAATTTTTATATTGCTACATGCATGCTTTAGTTCATTCTTGAATATGCTTGCAATATGGTATTTGTCTAAAAATACGTATATTGGACTAAGTTGTAATTTTAGTTTAAAAATGTTTAAGCTATAAAAATTGATTATGGGGGTTCTAAATATATGTCAAGGTGTAATTAGCATTTCTCAACATTTCACTGAAAAGGTAAATATATCTTAAATTTATACTAATGCATAAGAAAAATGAGTTTGTAATTTAGTTTATTTTTTAATTAAATTTCACCACATAATATAAATGATGTAGGCTTATATTTGTCAATAAAACCCCGAGAGCATTGGTTTAGAAAATATTTTTAGAAACCTTTTGTGGAAAAAGGAAAAAAAAAAAATTTTTTTACAGCTTTTTATATTTCCCATAAAAATGGTATCAAAACATTTCTTTAATGGTTTATTAACAATTGCTCTAAGGGCACGCATTAACATTACATAATTTTTAATTACATTACTAAACCAATAATTATGAGAGAGCGAGAGAGGTAACCAATGATGATTTTTGTAGAATTTTTATTTATAGTTTTTGAGCTATTAAGTCACATAAGGAATAACAACTACATACCTCTTAGCATACCTTAGGGATATATATATTTCTCATAATGCATAATTTTTCAATAAGTTCAGTCAATAAATAAGAGATCTTGTAACTCAATTAGCACTTTATAGTATATATAACGAAGACATTGAGATTCAAATCGCCTCTCCTCAAACTATCAAATTATCCATATTTAGCGGGGGGAAATTAATGTTCTTGAATAAAATAGGGGGAGGCCAAACCAAAACTCAACGTTGGGCTTTGATATGATGCCCAAAGGCTTTCAGTATAGTGATAAGCCTATCCAAGTAAGAATAAAAGTTGAACATTAGCAAGAACAACATTAAGGCCTAGGAAAACACTTCATGAGAGTTAATTAATAAATGAGTAGATTTATTACAACAATGAAAGAAAATAAAATTCTCTTGCGGTAAGGTAAAATTAAACTGATGATCCAGTAGTCAATTATTGAATAAGTTTAAGTAAGTGTTCACTTCAGAAAATCCTTGTGTATCTTAGTCGAAATGGTCCAAGGTACTTTCCTCTACTACTATGTCAATATGAGGAAAAAAACTCTATTGTTACAAATACATTATTTTTTCAATGGAAAAACAAAAATTAAAGACCAAAGGTTCCATGGTGAGAAAAATGGGGTTATTTGGCATGATATGAAGGAAGAGAGAGATTCTAGCTCAGTGTAGTTGAACCAAGATTCTTCTGGAATATACATGTGGGGTAGTAAGGGCTTTTTTCAAGTGAATGGGTGAGTAAGTTTGTTGTGAAATGGAGGAGAATAATGATAATGCCCTTTCCATTTGCATTCTTCATAAACTTCTTGAATTGCCGAGTGATGTAGGACTTCATCTTTGAATCTTCATCGTCTGAAGACTCATCAACATCACTGCTCTTGGCCTTCAATGCCATGCTCTTGCCTCTTTGGACATATGTGATTCATGTTAGGAACATATGTTAATATTTATGTAGTTGGCTAATCCTTTGACAAAATGTACTTTACTTGTTTTTGGGTAGATCTAGGATGTGTTTAATACTTCAAGAAACATGTTGTTCAAGTCTAGTATTAAAACCATGAAGATTGGACCAAAAAACAAGTGAAAAAAAGTTATTCATTAAAGCTGGACAGATAGCTCGACAGCTGCGAACAGTTAGCTCAACAGCTAGGCTATCTATCAAGATTTTCTACTTCTTCTTATCACAATCTTGATATCTTCTTGACAGTTGGTGGATCGATCGAGAAAGCTCCTATCTCCTCAACAGCTCCTCAATAGCTTCTCAAAAGCTGTTTCTGTCGAAGTTTTAAGCTCGACACCTCCTGATCGATCGAGGTTACGGGAATTTAGATTTCTAGATCTGATTTTCAGCCCATGATGACATGTATATGTAGGGTTTCTTTTCTCACAACCCTAGACCTATATTAGGCTTATTTTAGAGGCTGCCATATAAGAGAATACAAGGAGAACATATGCAAAAGGTGACCAATGCCTTATTCTCTCTGAAAGAAGCTACTGCGTCTTTACACCTTAGGATTTTGTAACCAAGTACTTCTTGATCTTCATTGTTGATGAAGTGAAGAACTTTGCAGCCAACCTCTTCTTCTAGTTGGTAACTGAATGCACGTATTAGGATCCGCACAATTGGTTAGTCACGTATTGGGATTCGTGCATCACCAAAGGGTGGCATTCATATATTGAAGAGTTCAGAGGTTTTGAAGCGGTAGAAGGTTTCTGCTGTGAGTTTATCTACGGGGTTTGTAGAGTCTAGGGACAAATGTTTTGTACTAGATCTGAAACTTCCCTTTATTATAGTGGATTGCATTTCGGGAAGGTTTCCTCCAGGTTTTTTATTGTGAAACTAGTTTGTTTCATTGGTTTTCCTGGGTCATCATATCTTGTCTTATTTACTTTTTCGCTACATTCATTGTTGACATGATATTGATGTTTGTTTGTTTAAACAAGTTTTATTCATAATAAATCTAATTAACAACTTGAATTTAAAACTTGTTAATTCTATCAATCGGGGCCTAAATTTCCCAACAAGTGGTATCAGAGCGGGTTCACTCTAATTGGATTAATTTCCTGAGTGTGATTATTGATCCTTGTTGTCATGGATCGTGGACAATCTCTTTTGATCCATCCTTTATTTGATGGAACTAATTATGCATACTGGAAAGTTTGTATGAAAGTTTTTTTGCAGGCTCTAGGTGAACAGGTATGGCAAGTTGTTGAAGTTGGCTAGATTAAGCCAAAGGAAGCACCAGTGGATTGGGATGATGCAATAATCATTGCAGCAAATTTCAACAATAAGGCCTTGAATGCTTTGTTTTGTGGGGTGACCAATAAGGAATTCAAGAAAATATCATCCACAGAAGTTGCCTAGGAAGCATAGACCATTCTTGAGATCACCTATGAGGGTACCAAGGCAGTAAAGACTATGAAGCTTCAAAGACTCACTAGTAGTTTTGAAGAAATAAGGATGGAGGAGGATGAGACCTTTGATGAGTTTTATGCCAAACTCAAGGATATTGTGAATTTTTTCTTCAACCTTGGAGAATGTATTGCAAAATCCAAAATTGTTAGAAAAATCCATAGGTCCTTACCTGAAAGATTCCATGCCAAGATCATTGCCGTTGAAGAAGCAAAGGACATTGATCAAATTCCTTTAACTGAGCTTGTAGGGAACCTTCAAACCTATGAGATGGGATTAGGCTCAATGGGAAAAGGTGGAAAGAGTAAAAATGTGGCTCTTAAGGGTATAGAGGAAGAGACTAGGACTTTGAAGATGAAGATGATGATGAGGATGAGGATCTAACCTTCATAACTGATGAGATTATCAAGCTTCTTCAGTTCAAGAAAAAGGATAAGGGAAAACCTTTGAGGAAATCTAAATCCTCAAGGAAGGGCAAGAATGAGAAACCCTTTATTCAATGCCATGAGTGCAAATGTTTTGGTCATTTGAGGATAGAGTGTCTAAACTACCTCATGAAAGAAAAGAACAAAGAGTCAAAAGATAAAGGGTTGATTGCTACTTGGAGTGATACTGAGAATGACTTTTCTGACTGCCTCAATCGATAAGGTGATTATGGAGAGTGCTAGTGACAGTTTGGATTCTTCTGATGATGAAGTGCCCAAGAAGATGACCCTTCAGGAAGCCTGTGATAAGCTATGCACTAAATTAAGTGGGTGAATCGGCCACAAGCATCCCTAGACTCTCATTCTACAATAGGTGACCCAGAGACAAGCGTCACTAGACTCACATTCTACAGTGGGCAACCAAGAGTCAACTCTCCCTGGACTCATGTTCGATAGTGGGTGAACTAGCGAAAAGAGTCCTGGACTCATATTCTATAGTGGATGAACCAGTGATAAGTGTCATTGGACTCGCACTCTACAGTGGGTGAACCAGCAACAAGTGTCTCTGGACTCTCTTTCCAAAACGGGTGAACTAGCTACAAGCATCCCTAGACTGGCATTCTACAGCGGGCGAACCAGCGATAAGCCTCCCTGGACTTACATTTGGCAGTGCGTGAACTAGCGACAAAAGTATATGGACTCGCATTCTACAGTGGGTGAACCGACGACAAGGATCCTTAGACTCGCATTCTACAGTGGGTGAACCAGTGACAAGCATCTCTGGACTCGAATTCTACAGTGCGTGAACCTGTGACAAGCCTCTCTCGACTCCAGCTTTACATTGGGCGAGCCTACGACAAGCATCTTTGGACTCATGTTCTACCGTGGGTGAACCAGCGACAAGCATGCCCAGACTCACATTCTACAGTAGGTGAACCAGTGATAAGCGTCTTTGGACTCACATTCTACAATGGGTGAACCAGCGAAAAGCGTCTATGGACACGTATTCTATAGTGGGTAAACCGACGACAAGCGTCCCTAGACTCTCATTCTACTATAGGTGACCCAGCGACAAGCGTCTCTAGACTCACATTCTATAGTGGGCAACCAAGCGACAACCGTCCTTGGAATCACATTCTATAGTGGGTGAACCAGGGACAACCGTCCCCAAACTCGCATTCTAAAATAGTTGAACTAGCGACAAGCATCTTGGACTCGCATTCTAAAACAGGTGATCCGGCCACAATCGTCCCTAGACTCGCATTCTATAGTGGGTAAACCAGCGACAAGCATTCCTGGACTCGCATTCTATAGTAGGTGAACTGGTGACAAGCGTCCTTGGACTCGTATTCTAAAATGGGTGAACTGGTGACTAGCATCTCTAGACTTACATTCTACTGTGGGTGAACCAGTGACAAGTGTCCCTGGACTCGCATTCTACAATGGGCGACCAAACAACAATTGTCCCTGGACTTACATGCTATAGTGGGTGAACCGGTGACAAGCGTCCATGGATTCGCATTCTAAAACGAGTGAACCGTCGGCAAGCGTCCTTGGACTCACATTCTAAAACGGGTGAACCGTGACTAGCATCCGTGGACTTTCATTCTATAGTGGGTGAACCAGAGGGCCTTTTGCAAAGTCTGAATAGTAAGTGAATTGACACTCACCCCAATTAGAAGAGCACTCATAGAAAGCAGATTTGAGCTCATCTTTGGACAGAGTCCTCAGACGCTCACAACCAGGGTAGTCAGGAAACTTTACCCTAGGGACATGGAGCACATCCGCAACAATTTGCGGTGTGAGAACTATGCATGTACCTCGAACGCAAGTGATAAAATAAGGTACTAAAAAATCAAATCCATGCATGTTGGACTAAAACTCCTGGATCAACACGGATGGATGAGTGACCGGGACATCACACAATGACTCCTAACCTCGACTGTGAATGACAGTGGGTAGGTCAGTGTCGGTGAAGTCTACCAAAATGAGTCGGCATTCAGAATGAATGCCTCAACGAGAAAAGTTCTCCGAGAAGGCCTTACAGGAATCCTCATCATGGAACCGAATATGTGATGGACTAGGATCAGAGGAAGTGGATGCCCCGAAACGAAGAGGGTTTTGGGATGGAGCAGACTTACGTTTAGGTGCCATAGACACAACTAACGTAAACTGAAAAGAGAGGGAGAGCAAGAGACAATCAGAAAATTCCCAACACATTTCAAATATAACATGTATATTGAAAAAAGAGTACGTATGCATGGGAAATGCATGAACATGTGACATGCAATATAAAAAGCATCATGGGCTCAAGCCAATCAGATCTTACCAACACCCAATCAATTTGCACACATCTAAATGCACGATAATACTATTATAATGCTTATGTGATGCAATGTATGAGATTTTAAACTCATTTAAGAAAATCCCATCCCAAAATTTCAACAAAAACTCATCAATTTTGAAAAACCCCAAAATTTTTCAATAAACCCAAAAACCTAGGTTTCAAAACATGAAATGCATGCAAATGAGAGATTAGAAACTGACCAAATGAAGAAAAAACTTGTGAAAGCTTGAAAAACACTTGAGAGTGAAGTTCGGAGTGAGTGAGAGAGTTTTGGGAGGTGAAAGGACGGATAGATCGAGAGAGATGTCGAGCAAAATGACAACCGGATTGCTTTGAATAAATAAATAGTAGTTCAGTAAATCTCAACAAATAGAAGTGTCGAGACAAGTGACAAGAAGGTGTCGAGCAAAATAGACGTCGACAGATGCCGCTATCGAGGATCTGTCGAGGAACAATTCAATAGAAAAGATAATAAACAAGCTCGATTGATCCACCAGCTGTCGAGAAGCTATCGAGGGCCTAGAAAGTTTGTCAATCGATCCACCTAACTGTTGAGAAGCTATCGAGATTGCGATAAGAAGAAGTCGAAAAGCTCGATAGATAGCCAGGTATCGAGGAGGTGTCGAGAAGTTGTCGAGATTGCTTAAAAACATATTTCAAGAAATGAAAAACACAAATATGAATGCAATCCAGCATGCAACTCAACCAATGATCTAATCAACATTTTAAGCTCTTAAAATCATCTCTCAATCAACAATTTTAAGCACATCGATCCCCAAAAACACATACACACACTAAATAAGTCTAACCAATTTTATATTACAAAAATAAGTCAAGATAGTTTAGTGAGCATACATTAACACATGTAAACCTTGTGATGGCCAAATAACATTTTACCTTCACATGTATCAAGAGTAGCAAAGAATATTGTGTGTTGTGTGTGAAAAACATCGCAAGATTGCATAAGTGTATACATGTTATGACGATTTGAGATATGAAAAAATCACTTTAACTCACACACAATCATAACTGTTTGATGGGGACTATCACCTTCGAGGTACATCCTGTAACTCCCACATCTCTTAGAATACACGCTTGCAATCACATTTAAAAGCATTTTGATCTTTTTGCTTTTGATTTTTCTTTGCATATTTTTCTTTTTAAACAAATCATGCATGGGCATATAATAGATAGAAAAGAAATACCCAATTATGTTAAGCATTTGACAATCCAATTTTGATATGCCGAAGCACACAATGTCATTCATGATTGGTGGGCAACAGTGGTGAGATGGTTATTTATGCCTTTCTCTTAGGATTTTCTAGTCCTTGCCGTCAAAAAGAGTGATACGAGTGTTAAGTATAAAAGATTACTTAATCTTACTCATCACAAACAAGAGCCACAAAGCTCACTTGCTTAGTTGTGCATAGAGATGCTCATCTAAGCTACAAAAGATACAAAGTTTAGAAAATTTTGTTTCAATGGCCATCCAAGGTACAGAAGTACCAATGTACACATAATACACACTATTTTTGTATTTTTATGATTTTCAATTTTTTTATATCAAAAACAATACAAACAAAACTGATGAATGTTCAAATAGCGTATAAACCACTATGAACGTTTAGACCCCCAATTACAAAATTATCAATTCAAGCTTAATGTAAAACAATATATGTGTAGAAAATGAACACAAGCTAATAACAGAATTGATAAACAATCTAAACCAACTAAAATCACATCCACAGCAGAAATTAAATGGCAAGGATTAAGGGAAGAGAGATGCAAATACAAGGACAACACAATGATGTGTTATCGAAGAGGAAATCGAAGCCCTCGGTGAAAAACCTCTCAGCCACCCTCCAAGCGGTCAATAATCCACTAGAAAATATAGTTGGGATACATGAATAGTAATAGACCTTCCAAGCCTAATCTACCCAGTGTACCTAAGCCCTCCAAACTTCTTGCTGCAACGAGGTTACACCGAACCTTTGTCTTTTCTAGCTTACCGAATTCTGCTATCGCCCATAGCATCAACCAATAACCATTGGTCCCTTCCTAATTGCTTCGCAAAGCACCAAAAAGCCTTCTCACAGATGTGGGTATGGTGGGAAAAGGATTTGGCCAAGAACCTCTCAAGGATGTAACAATGGAAAGGGTGAGAGTAGATGAATTTGAAGAGTCTCTATGTAAAGATTGTGGATGAGTCAATCTTGTTTTTCTTTAGGGTTTTTCTCTCAAAATTCTCTCTAGAAGCTCTCTACATTTCGTGGGTATAAGGGGTATTTATACTAGGGTGAGAAAGGAATGCGAAGAGTCAGTTTTTCCAAAATAAAGCTAGCTGGTGACTTGGCCTCGTGACTTGACTGAGTCACGAGTTCAAGCTGTGAGCTAACTGAATGGCCAGTCTAGACTTTTTATCCTGTAGTGCTACAACTGGCATGGCGGTTTAGCTTCTCTACATGCTTCACTCGTGTGCATCTTTTGGCGGCTTGCCAGTCGCGACCCACCCGCGAGATCCAGTCGCGAGTCCCTGCTTCACTGCACATTCTTGAGCATTTCTTTACACTTTCTCATACACTACCCTTACATGATTCCTACCTAAATATAGGTTTTCTAAATGCTGAATTACAAGAAAATTTGGCACGAAATAAAGCCAACAAGATGGTTGATTAAAGTCAACCTTACAATCTCCCTCTTTGGCTATTCCGTGACAAAACCCTGCAACAAACTCTAGACTTAACGCATGAGTTGGGAACAGTTGTACAAAATTCACTCACACCTAACTCTAGAATCTATGAAACTCTTGAACTATAAGAACAAGTATCTCCTGAAACACCACAACACAATATGATCATTGTATGCAGAAAACTTGTAATGCATATGAAACAAGCACAATGCGATCAAGCAAAAAGGAATAAAGCAATAGACCATGGCTTGACCAAAAAGGAACAATCACTATAAAAAGTGACCACAATGCTCATTCACACATGGAATGAACATCCGGACATGCAAGCTAATAAGTTCAATTGCAAAGTATCATTTGCATGTCCAACACTCAACCAATGCATAAACACTAGGTAAATGCATCAAGGATAAAAATACAACTAAGGCACAAGAGTGATGTACTTAAAGAAAATGCAAAACATTTAACAACAAGTACTAAAGCTACGAAGCATGGGTACAAACCCTAAAAGCTTATAGAAGAAAAAGGTACAAAGTATGATGTTCTAAAGAAAATGCACAATATAAATTAAAAGTGCTTAAAGTTTCTCTCCTTCAAAATGATGAGAAGCTGTGATGCATTTGGAACATATATACTTGTAACCTGAAACACTTGCACAAAACACATTAGACCCTTAAGGTAAAGCAAGTAATAAAAGGACAAGTATAATGTAACAAGTAAAAAGCAATCAAGTAAACATGTTGTGAAACATTTGAGCAACTTGATCATACACATGACAGTCATATGGAAATGACTACAATGATCATATAGCAAAGCAAATGATCATCCAAACATGCAACCAATAAAGCACAATAGCATAAGGATGTATACATGTCCAAGACACAAACAAAACAAAGTTTTCTAATTAACACAATGTCTTCCCCCTCTTGGTATATGCATCTACCCTATGCAATATCTCTCCCCCTACAAATGTGCATGAGAAATAGAATTTCTCCCCCTAAGGATATGCACAAGAGTCATACAGAAATGACAAAACACTCTAATATACTCTCTAGAGTATACTCTCCCCCTTTTTGATAGGAATAAACAAAGGGTCAAGGAGAAACGAGGGCAAGAGATGAAGGTATGATCAATGATTATGATGCATGAGGGGTGTGAGATGAATGAGAAAATGAAACTCAAATAGAAGACAAAACAAAATGCTACAAAGCTTAAGGTAAACATGACATGCTAGGATAAAGAAATAAGGTATATACCAATGTATGACAAGGGTAGCAAAGGTGTGTGCAAGAGTGGCTATGTGCAACGCATGACCAAAGCATTGAAAATGCACATGTGGGGTAAGGTGTGTTAAATACACAACCAATGAACCAAACATGATCCTAGTGAGGAAACATGATAAACCCCAAAGTTTGGTACTCATCGGAGTCCAAACAAGTGAGAAAATTCCTAAGAGGCATTTTATCTAAATGTTCAATTAGTGTATAAAACACTATGAAAGTTTAAACCCCCAATTTACAAATTACCGATTCAAGCTTAATATTAAACAATGTATTTACGAAAAATGAATATAAGTTTATACCAAAATCAATAAACAATCTAAATCAAATAAAATCACATCCACAACAGAAATTAAATGGAAAAGATTAAGGGAAGAGAGATGCAAACACAAGAAAAACACAATTACGTGTTATCAAAGAGGAAACCGAAGCCCTGGTCTTAAAACTTCTCCACCGCCCTCCAAGCGGTCAATAATCCACTAAAGAATGAAGTTAGGATAAATGAACAGCAGGAGACCCTCCAAGCCTAATCTACCCAGTGTACCTAAGCCCTCCAAGCTTCTTGCTCCAACAAGTGCGCCGAACCTTTGTCTTCTTTAGCTTACCGGATTCCGCTATAGCCTATAGCATCAACCAATAACTATTGGTTTCTTGCTAACTGCTTCCCAAGCACTAAATGGACTTCTCACAGATATGGGTATGGTGAGAAAAGGATTTGGGTAATGAACCTCTCAAGGATGTAACAATGGAGAGGATGAGAGTAGAGGAATTTGAAGAATCTTTATGTAAAGATTGTGGATGAATCAATCTTGTTTTTCTCTAGGGTTTCTCTCTCAAAATTCTCTCTAGAAGCTCTATACATTTCATGGGTATAATGGGTATTTATACTGGAGTGAGAATGGAATGCGAAGAGTCAGGTTTTTCAAAATAGAGTTGGCTGGAGACTTGGCCTCACGACTTGACTAAGTTGCGAGTTCAAGCTGCGAGCTAACAGAATAGCCAGATTGGACTTTTTGTCCTATAGTGCTCCAGCTGGCGTGACTGTTCATCTTCTTTACACGCTTCACTTGTGTGCTACAGTTGGCAGCTTGCCAGTCGCGAGTCACCAGCGAGTCCCTGCTTCACTGCACACTCTTGAGCATTTCTTCACACTCTCTCACACACTACCCTTATATGAATCCCACCTAAATACAGGGTTACTAAATGCTAAAATACAAGCAAACTTGGCACAGAATAAAGCCAACAGAATGGTTGATTAAATTTAACCTTACATTATCAAACATCTAGCATGCACACTATGAACAACAATATTAAACAATGCATGAACATCATGAAATCCACCCTTAATACACGTTCTTTTTGCCACAAGGGGCCAACATCCAAAGCAAATCATCAAAAGAAACCAATCCCATACAAAAATTTGACAAAAATTAAGTTTTTCTCAACCCCCTATGATGAAAATCCCAACCAAGGGCACAAAACTCTCCAAAACATAATCTAAGGATCCAAATTAATGAAAAGAGTTTAAAATGACCTTAGAAATGTCAAAGGAATGAAAAACCATTCAGATTGATTGGGTTTTGATGTAAAATTATTGAAAATTGGTTTGTTTAAAGTGGCCTTTAACTATTAAGTATTGTTGCTGTGTCTTACACCTTTATGTCTAGCAAATCCTTGATCCAGTGGTGAGGGAAAAGAATTGAAACCATTCATGTTCGAAAGGAACATGAAGGTTTTGAGACGATCTCTAAGGGGAGCAAAAGAAGATTGAAGCTGATTCTGGCTTTTAGATGCTATCACGTCGTTGCTCTATTGAGTGGCTAACCACTTATAGCAATTTGGTCGAGTATGGCAGAGATGCTGCTTCTTCTGTTTAGGCTTTTGAGAGTTAGCCTTCTTAGCCCTAGGGTTTTTAACTTCTTTCTTATCCTGCTTAAGGGGTGCGCCTAAGATAGATTTACCCTTGTCTATGTTCTCACTAGCTAAATCAGTTTTAACATCATTGTTCTCAATTTCAACATTATTACTAGGAGGAACAAAAATAGTAGTACTAGTAGAAGCAATATTAGAAGAAGAGAAACCATACCCTAAACCTGTTTGATTAGAAGCAGATTTCTAAAGACTGAGCATCTCATCAAGCTTTGCACTTGAAATCCTCTCTAATTGAGCTCTGACTTGAAATAGTTTCACTTTACATTTCTTGGTCTTCTCAGCCAAGAAATTGTTTTCAAATCTTAGTGCTCCAATAGTCTGATTTGCTTCATCAAACTTTGTGGAAAACTCTTCACGATCAAGTACCACATCACTGAGCTTTTTGGTGGCTAACCTATAAAGTTTCTTATGCTTCTCAGAAACTTTGTACAATTTCTTATAGGCTGTATGGATATAATCTTGATCATCCATCTTCTCGTACTTAGACTTCACCAAGTTCTCTTCTTCATCAACGTCTTTAGCAATCCCCTTAGTAGGATTGACAATGGCAATGAAGGTATTCAAGATTCCGTCATCCTCATTATCGGAATCATCCTCAGGCTTGGTGTTACTCAAAGTAGCAGCAAGTGCTTTGCTCTTCCCAATGCTCTTGAGATATGCAGGACACTCCTATTTCATGTGATCAAAGCCTTGACAACCAAAGCACCTTGGTCCTGCGGGAACATTGTACTGACTGCCATCCCTAGCATCCTTCTACCTTTGTCTTGACTCTTAAACTGAGAAGAACTGGATTGCTTATGGTCCTTGTCGAAGCCTTTTCCATTTGCATTCTTCATAAACTTCTTGAATTGCTAGGTGATGTAGGACTTCATGTTAGAATCTTCATCATCTGAAGACTCATTAGTATCACTGCTCTTGGCCTTCAATGCCATGCCTCCTTAGCAGTTTCAGTAGAGGATATCTTTTTGAATTCCTCATTAGTGACCGCACTGAATAAAGCATTCAATGCTCTGCTGTTGAAATTTGCTGCCTTCATCCTAGCATCATCCCAATCGGCTGGCGCTTCCTTCGGCTTGGTCTAGCCTATCTCAACAGCTTGCCACACTTTCTCATCTAAGGACTGCAAGAAAGCTTTCACGCGTACTTTCCAATAAGCATAGTTAGTGCCATCAAATAAAGGAGGTACAATTGATTGCTGTCCTCTATCCATGACAAACAGGGGTCAATGGATCAGCAAAACAAATATTAACCCTAATTAGAGTATGCCTGCTCTGAGACCACTTGATAGGCCAAAAACGTAATGACCTCTTGTGATGAATTAATTGATTAATTAGCCAAATTTATTAATTAATCAATTTAACAAACAAAGCGCGTGGTAGCACAAACAAATTACCAATTAAACTAAGTATGCAGCGGAAAATAAATTGACACGGTGATTTGTTTACGAATAGGGAAAACCTGCACAGCAAAAACCCAATCGGGTGATTTTAAGGTCATCACTCCCGAGAATCTACTATTATCAAAACAAGCGGTTACAAGAAAAGGAATTCCAGTACCTTATACCAACCTATAGTTGAACCCTTACACCAATACTCAATTGGACTTGTTTTGTAGTGACAATCTCTCCTTGTAATGCATGGCTCCAAGTATGTGACTAACCAATTGCGCAAATCCCAGTATGCGACTTCAATCACCAACTAGAGAAGGTTGTTGGCTGAACCGTTCTTTAGCTCATCCACAATGAAGATCTACAAGATGATTGGTCACAAAACCCTTCGGTGCACAAATACAGCAACTTCTACACAAGAACGATGAACTAGGGCAAATTCTACCTCCGGTCACAATTTGCTTGAACAAACTTTGCTTAACACTTGTGCAACTTGTGTCACCTTTTACGGCCTTTAAAATAATCCTTTTATATGTCAAGGGTTATGAGAAAAGAAAGTCCAAACAGATAGTCACATATTAGAGTCAAAATAGAATTGAAAATCAATTTTTCATAAACCTTGATAGATAGCCATCTGTCTAGAAGCTGTCGAGCTTTAATGGCAGGCACTTGTCAGACTTGAATCTTGGACAGACTTGCATGGCTTTAACACTTGATCTTGAAACACTGTTTCTTAAAGTATTAAACACATCCTCGATCTACCAAAATACGAGTAAAGTGCATTTTATCAAAGGCCAATTACATAAAATGGTGACATATGTTCCTAACAAGTGAATCACATATGTCCTAACATATATATATAAAAGAGGATTTTCCTCTTTGGACTTGACTTTTATGTGATTCAGAAATACTTCTAAACCTTACTTTTAATAGGGAAAAAACTTGAGAACAACCTGGTAAAAACTAAAAATATATCTTCAACTCCACTTAAAATGCCTACAAAATAGGACACTCTCTTACTAATCCAAGTTTTCAAAAAAAAAAAAAATTATTCAATTTTTTTTTAAAAAAAAGGAAAATTATGACACTAGACCAAAAATAAATAAATAAAGCCTCATCGCATGCGCAATGTGAGTGTGAAGAGGCTAGTGTGTGTGTGTATATATATATATATCATGAAATCCTTTATTAAAATCTTGTCATGTCATATTTTTCTTGAAATGGTGGAATAGATATTTCCATACAACTTCAATTATAATAAATAAAAATCATTCTATTAATGACTATCATACACTGAAATTAAATTTAATAATTTTACAAAATTGTAGAATATTTAACGATACAAATAATATCATAATAAATACAAATTATCAACTACTATAATGTTCTAATTTCATATTTAGAAAAAAGAATAAAATAAAAATGGGAGATAATCATTACTTTAATTTCAGTTGATTTCACAATAGTGTACAAAAAAAAAATTTCATGTCTTATAATTTTCCACATTATTATTCTAGTATAAATTTTATGATTAAGTACACGTTGACATTTTATTCTGTATTTAAACCTCCATTAAAATATTCTCATATTATATTTTCTATAAAAGGTAGAATAGATAATTTTACATACATACACAACTATAAGAAATATTATTATATAAATAAATGTCATAATTATTAAATTTAATATTTGGACAAAACATAACGGAGAGAATCCGATCTTACAATACTTTACGGCACATTTCATTAGTTGAAAAAATTTGATCAAACAAAATTTATTCTAGCCATATATTCATGTAATGTCTCTATATATTTAATTGTATAGTTGTTCACTACCAAACTGCACCTTGTCTCACTTCTCTTTCTTTGGCTAAATTCAACAAGAAACCTAAATCATGAGAACTCTCTCTACCTATATATCCTTTGTTTGCTTGTTCTCTGCCTTACTGTTGTTGCGCACTTTATACAAAACTTCGTGCTCTACAGCTTTGTTAGTTTATATAAGTCAGATATTTCCTGTTATTTAAAGATCGACCATCATACTCTGTACCTTTATTAATTTTATAGGACCATTGTATATCCTTACGATTTCTCATCTTTTGTTCCTCTGATAGTTGTGGCTAAAAGAAAACTATAGCATCTTATAAATATTTAAGAGTATTGTTTTAATCAAGGAAAAAAACTTATTTAAGTTTTTTTTTTTTTCATATATATTTTTTAATTTGCATTCTTTTTTTATCCCAATCATCATTTTGCTATCATTTTTTTCATATATATCTTTTAATTTGCTTTCATTTTTGTTTGATTATAAGAATTATATTCTAATTAAATTATATTCAATCATGATTATAGGTAGCAAGCCCAAGGTTGTGGATGATAAAATGTGCCTAGTGGACCGGTTTGTCTTTAGTCCTGGATCGGATTGCTTGCCGAGAGACTACAACACAGATTGTATAACAAAGCACCCCGGATCTACTGGACTATGCAATGCTTCAATATATTGCACTTGTTACAAGCCTTGCTAATCCGTTTCTATATATTTAGCAGAGAGTGCTAAATATAGGTTATATTTTACTAATAAATTCAAAAAATGAACATGTTTGATAAAATAAATAGAAAATACGATAGGAATGGTAATTTTATTACTGAGAATAAAATATTTTAGGATTTGTGCCCTAAAATCCTATTGTTTGACATTATCTATTGAATAATAATTTTTATTTTATTTTTGACACTATTGTGACATAATATTTGGACATTATTTTATAGTTCATGAGATGCATAGTATGTGATTTAGGAAATAAAGATATGATGTGTTTGAAGAAGGTCAAAATAGAAGTTCTTTATAAACTAAAAAAAAAAAAAAAAAAAAAACCCTAATTCACAATCCGACATTTCCTTAGTAAAGACTTTTTTTTTTTTTTTTTAGAAGGTCTCTTTTAAAGACTAGTTGTAAAAAGTTCAACTGTTGATCCAAAATCCCATCTATATAAATTAAAATGTATTGGACCTTGATCCAAGCCCAATTCCTTTTAGGACAATGTATTTTTGCCCCATACAGTTACTATATGAATAAATGTCATAATTATTGGATATAATATTTGGGCAAAACATTTTTTTTTTTTTTTGAGAAACCCCTATCAATGGGGAGTATTATTAAGTACTAAAACGAAAGACAAAATTGTAAGCATCAATTGTGTCTGGTGGAACAGACTCTATCCAAACATCCAATGGACTAGTTACAGCTCATCTAGCTAGTCTATGAGCCACACATTTACCTTGCCTCATAATATGGCAAAAAAAATACATGACTAAAAGAAGAACAAAGAAAAGTAATGTCTTCTAAGATATGCCCAAACTCAGATTGAGTCATACTGCCACAATTGATTGAGTTAATAATGACTTCTGAATCACCTTCAACTATCAATCTTCGAAAACCCAACTCCTTTGCAAACCAAAGAGCTCGGCGCACTGCTAGCCCTTCCACCATCTCGACTAAAGCAAGTACTGGAATCTGTTGTGTTAAAGCAACCATAACCAATCCGTCATCATTACGAATTATAATACCAAGGCCAACCTTGTTTTCTTCTGCAAAGAGTGCTTCATCAAAGTTAACTTTAAGTAGACCTGACAGTGGAGGACGCCATCTGACTGACCTCACTGTGCATGGGATCTTGGTGTGGATTGGACGCAGTTGCTGGTACTCCTAAAGACCTTCACAAGCCATAGAACTGATCTTTGCCAATGGGACCGTGCCTTCCTTTAGTCGAAGTTTGTTTCTACACATCCAGATCAGTGAAGTCGTCCGTGCAAACTAAGCAAAGCAAGACCTGTCCTGTTGTGCCCACTTTTATTTGGACAAAACATAAATGAGAGAATCTAATCTTATTATTCTTTATGGCACATTTCACTAGTTGAAAACATCCAATCAAACATAATTTATTATTGCCATATATTCATGTAATGTCTCTATATATTTAAATGTATTGTCATTCACTACTGAACTACCCCTTGTCTTATTTCTCTTTCAATGGCAAGATTCAACAAGAGACCTAAATTGCGAGACCACTCTCAAGGAAGTCAATACCGTACCAATACCGATCGTACTGGGGAAATATACCATGCTGGCTATTAAACCGGTACCGGTACTCCTTCAAAATGTATTGGAAAAAATACCGGGTTGTACCAGCCTGTATTGGTCGGTATTGGCATTTCGGCTGATACGTTAAAAAAAATTCTTTAAAAATATTTTATTTAATCTAATATATTGGTTAATGTAATTAAGCTAATACGTTGGATTATAAAATATGTGGATTTTAATTTTATGTTGATAAACATAAAAATTCATAAATTCATACTTACACAAAATAATACAAATATATATTTATGTATAGAAATTTATAAATAGCAATAATCCCGAAACGGTACACCAAAATATTTCGTTTCTTTGGCCAAACCGAAACAATCTTTAATACGAAATTGACTCCGTTTTTCTACATATATCCTTCATTTGCTTATTCTCTTCATTACTATTAGTACGCTCTTCATTCAAATTCATGCTCTTCTGCTTTGTTAGTTTACATATAAGTGAGATATTTTCTGTTATTTAAAAATCGACCATCATATCTCTTTACCTTTTTAATTTTATAGGACCATCATATCTCCTTACAATTTCTCACCCTTTGTTCCTATGTATAATTGTGGCTATAAGAAAATTATATCATCTTATAAATATTAGAGAGTATAATTTTAATCAAGGCAAAACACCTGTTTGCTACTAATATATTGTCTCTATTTTTTATTTGGTCTTCAGGTTTCATAACTTTTATTTTCTTTTCTTATTTTTTTAAATTTGCTATCATTTTTCTTATCCCGACCATCATATCATTTACAGAAAAGTCTATTTTTAAACTAACAATGCAGTTGATTAGCCATTTAGGCATTTTTTGTAGGTGGAATGGCGGTGGGGGCCAAAATAATAGCAAAATTAAAAAACCAAAATGATAGCAAAATGAAAAATATAAAGACCTAAATGAAACCTGTAAAATCTTGAAAACCAATTTTAAAATAGGGTTAAATAAAATATAGTAACTAGAAAGGTGTTTTTTTTTTTTTTTAGTCTGTGGCTCTTAAAAGTTGTTGATTTTAAAAAATGAACTAAATAAGGATAACCCTTTCTTTTCTCATAATATTACGCTCAATATGTGCACATCGCAATCAATCCAAAATCTTCGAAACACATTTAATTTTTTACAAAGAGTATCGTAAGTTTAATATTATTCCTCTTTGTACCTAATAAGAGATCTAATTACCAATTTATGGATATGCAGCCTTTATGGGACTAGAAATATGGTATATTAAAAAGTACAACCACAAAAAGGAAAACCCCTAAAAACTTTTTCAGGAGTTGATAAAAATTAAAATACTTAACAAGAACAATAAAAATTTGCATCTCTCTCTCTCTCTCTCATACACACACACAAAAAGAATACCGAACCATTTTTATTCACAATAGTATATGTATGTGTGTATTTGTTATAAATGGAAGACGAGGATTCGAAATCTAGTTCTCCTTATAAGGAACACCATATAATATCAATGGGTTACAAACCTCTTGACATTTATCTAAAGTTGTTAAGATGATGTGATAACAAACCAACCATGATAAGATTTTTTAATTATAAGAATTATATTCTAATTAAATAATATTCAATCATGATTATAGGCAATGATGAGTCAGAAATTTACGATCGTCATTAAGATGATATTGTCACTAACCAAGTGACGATGTCAGGAATTTATTACACTCATTGATGACAACACGTAACAGACGGAGCAATAGTCATAGAATGAGCTGTGAACTTTAGACAAAGATTTTGTAATGCACTAGCCGTTGAACATAAATATAGCAATTCATTGCCCATTGATTAGGCACTCAACTATAAAAGAGAAGGTAACAGAAGTTAGAGGTTGCTGATGCTCATTTTGAGGCCCAATAGCAGGAAGAAGCCCAACAATATGGGTGGAGAAGAGTTAGTGAATGGCTAGAAAAACCATTAAGCCTGGATGGCAGCAACAATGGTTAACAGGCCCATAAAGAGCCTAGAGAGAGAGATAGTAAAACCATGGGCGTTATGTCATGTAGCAAAGTAAGAATGGGCCACAACAGGCCTGAAGTAATGAAGTAAGAAAGTAGGGGGTTAATGTGAAGCCCATAAGCCCCAAGTGTGAAGAATAAGCTAATTGGGCCAGTGAAGCCCAAGGGAGTTAGTAATAGCCAATGGGTGTGCAGAATTAGAAAATGGGCTAAGGATGCCCAAGGAAAGCAAATGGGCCAAGGATGCTCAAGGGGAAAGAAATGGGACAAAAGACCCCGCAAGCAATGGAATGGGTCAAGAAAAGCCCAAAGTAGCATGAGTATAAAATCAATGGCCATATTGAGTCACTGGGAGAAGAATAAGTAGCAGACCCAAAGAAACCCAATAGGCAAGGGTCAAATAACACCACAGCAGGAATAGGAAAATGGCATGACAGAAAATGGTAGCAGGATTACAGAAAGAGCAAAGAATGGGCTCAAGAAGAGAAAGCGCACAACAGGGCAAGGCCTAGCCCTTGAAAAAAGCAAGCTGTAAGGAATGAGAACCAGAAAGCAGTTCATGATTACAAGTGGTTAGTCCCTTTTATGCCAAACATGCTTGATCAATTATAGCTTGTGATTACCAAAAAAAAAAAAAAAAAAAAAAAAAAAACTGTTCTAACTTACTCTACTGAAAATTATATCTTTCTCGATAGTTACAACAACCAAGAACATGCTTAATTTAATTAAGACATGTGCACAATGCTATCTACTAGTAGTATCATACAACCCTTTATACTAAGACATCAGCTTCGGAGCCTAGAACATCAGCTTGTGAATTATGATTGAGCAAATTAGGTAGTAAGGACTAAGCTGCTGAGCTACTTGGATTGACTACGACATTATATTGCTAAGCTAATTGGATTGACCCATTAAATCCATTAAACTTATCTCAAGGGAATATTTTGTATCTCCGTTAAGAGAATATGAATTCCATCTTGAGAATATATGTTCCATCAACACTAAATATGGCTGCCCAACATACTGAGGTTTTGACCGTTACTTTAGATCTCACTCATGATATATCAAAGCAACCTACACTTCATGATCAGGTCCATTATTTTCACAATATTAAGTCATACATAACATCATACAATAGGATTCAAGGGCACTAATCCCAATAATCTCCCACTTGCCCTAAAGACTATTGTGCACTAATCTAACTCCCATTCCCTCTAAATGTGACTCAAAGGTCCTTTGAGGCAAGGTTTTGGTAAAGGGATTTGCTAGATTATTTGCACTTTCAATCTTTGTAACCACCATATCTCCACGAGAAACAATGTCTCGATTGATGTGGTATTTCCTCTCAATGTGCTTTCCTTTCTTATGATTCCTTGGGTCTTTGGATTATGCATCTGCTCCACTATTGTCGCAAAACAATGTAATGGGAACTTGCTCCATTCTTACTACACCAAGATCAAAAAGGAATTTCTTAAGCCATACAGCTTCCTTTGCTGCTTCACAAGCAGCAACGTACTCAACTTCCATGGTGGAGTCCGCAATACAAGATTGCTTAGCACTCCTCCAACTTATGGCTCCACCCTCCCAAGGTGAATACATATCTTGAAGTGGATTTTCTGAAATCTAGATCCGATTGAAAGTTTGAATCTGTATAGCCAATTGGAATCAAATCCTCACTTTGGTAAACAAGCAAATAATCTCTTGTTCTTCGTATACTTGAGAATATTCTTTATAGCTGGCCAATGTTTTGGTCCTGGATTTGATTGATATCGGCTGACCATGCCAACTGCAAAGCAGATATCTGGTCTAGTACAAAGCTTCCTACTACAGAAGCATAAGGAACTTGTCTCATCATATCTTCTTCCTCTTGAGTCTTAGGCCTTTGGTCATCAGACAGAGGAACTCCATGTCTGAAAGGAAGTAATCCTTTCTTGGAGTTTTTCATGCTAAACCGTTCTAGAACCTTATCTATACATCTAGCTTGTGATAAGCCTAACATCTTATTCTTGCGATCTCACCAAAGCTTGATCCCTATAATAAAGTTAGCCTCACCCAAGTCCTTTATATCAAATTGGCTTGACAACCAAACCTTTACCGATGACATTACCCTTACATCATTTCCAATGAGTAGAATATCATCAACATAAAGCACTAGGAACATTACTACTTTATCTCGATGACTTTTGTACTCACATGGTTCATCAAGATTTTGTTCAAAACCAAATGACTTGATTGCTTGATCAAATCTAATGTTCCAAGACCTAGATGCTTGCTTAAGTCCATAAATGGACCTTTTCAACTTGCATACCATATGCTCTTGGTTCTTTGCTATGAAACCTTTCAGTTGCAACATATAGATTTCTTCTTCAAGATTTCCATTGAGAAATGCAATCTTGACATCCATTTGCCAAATCTCATAATCATAATGAGCAACAATGGATAAGAGAATTCTAATAGATTTAAGCATTGCTACTAGTGGAAAGGTTTCTTCATAATCAATACCTTCTTTTTTTGTGTACCCTTTTGCCACTAGCCTTGCTTTAAAGGTTTCAACCTTTCCATCTATCCCTCTCTTCCTCTTAACCAATAGGTTTAATGCCATTAGGAGCCTTTATAAGATCCCAAACTTGATTGGAGTACATAGAATCTAATTCAGATTTCATAGCTTTGACCCAATGATGTGCATCTATATCATTCATCATTACCTTTTCATAAGTGTAGGAATCCAATTCAGCCTCTTCTGAGATAGCTTTATAAGTTTCTCCCAAACCTATAAATCTTATAAGAGGTCGAACAATTCTCCCACTATGATGAGGCACCTGTGTACTAGTCATCTCATGAGTAATATCTTGTGGTGTATCTAATACAGCCACATCATCCCTAGTTTCATCCATTGGTTGTTCATTTACAGGTTCATTCATTTCAGCCAGTACAACTCTACTTCTAGGAGTAAAATTATTCATATAGTCATTTTCCAAGAATTTTGCATTTGTACTAACAAAAACTTTGTTATCCTTATGACTATAGAATAAATAACCCCTGTTTTCTTTTGGATAATCTACAAGCAAACACACTTCTGATTTTGGTTCCAATTTATTAGGCTTACCTTTTAACATATGTACAGGACAACCCCAAATGTGGAGATATTTCATACTAGGCTTATGCCCACTCCACAATTCCATGGGTGTTTTGGGAACAGATTTTGATGGAACTAAATTCAAAATATGTATTACTATATTTAAGGCATAACCCCAAAAAGAAATTAGCAAAGTTGAGGAACTCATCATGGACCTAACCATTTCTAAAAGAGTTCTATTCCTTCTTTCTGCTACACCATTTTGTTGGGGAGTTCCAGGTGCAGTCAATTGGGATACAATCCCATTTTGAGTTAAATAATCCTTGAAATCGCCAAGAAGGTATTCACCACCACGATCAGATCGAATGGCTTTTATGCGTTTACTTAATTGATTCTCAACTTCAGCCTTAAACTCTTTAAACTTTTCAAAGGCTTCGGACTTCTGTTTCATTAGGTACACATAACCATATCTTGAGTAATCATCTATAAAAGTGATGAAGTACTCATAACCTCCTTTTGCTTGGGTTAACATAGGACCTCAAACATCTGTATGAACTAATTCAAGCAACTCTTGGGTTCTTCTACCTTTTGCATTAAAAGGCCGTTTGGTCATTTTGCCCTCCAAACAAGATTCACAAACTGGAAATTCATCAAAGTCCAATGGTTCTAACAGTCCATCTTTGATCAGTCTTTGAATTTTGTTTGGATTAATATAACCCAAACTCAAGTGCCAAAGATATGCATCATTAGTAGAAGGAAACTTTCTCTTTAATGATTTTACATGAGAGTCATTATCTAATTTAGAATTATATAATTCATGCTTATCAGGAGTTCAAATATAAAGACCATCCACAATATTTCCAAAACAAATAAACACTTTACCCTTCTTTATTACAACATTGTCTTTAAGGATAACACAATATCCATGTTTACCCAAATAAGTTGCAGAAATCAAATTCCTACGAAAATTAGGTACATATAGACAGTCTTCTAATATTAAAACTCTAGACTCAAAACATAAATTATAAACACCAACAACTACAACTGGAATATTGCTCCCATTAGCCAAAGTAAGAAACAATTCTCCTTCATTAAGTTTTCTGGTCTCCTGGAACCCCTGCAAAGAACTGCAGATATGATTAGTACAACCTAAATCCACACACCAAGAATCCGTGGGATTTTGTACCAAACATATTTCAAGGAGGAATGAACTATTCATACCCTTATTATTAGCAGCCTTGAATTTTGGACAATTCCTCTTCCAATGTCCTTTCTCACCACAATTGAAACATTTTCCTTTGAGCTTCTTTCCTTTGTTAGCAACCCCTAAGACAATTTGTTTACCCCCTTGCTTGGTGAAGTCCTTCTTCTTCTTCTTTTTATCCTTGCCTTTCGACTTAGGTTGAGAAGTAGAAGCTTCACCAATATTGGCTTCAAAATTGGAAGTACCAAGAATGCCTTCTGCCGCTACCAATTCATTCATTAATTCTGACAATGTATAAATCTTTTTTTTTCATATTATAGTTAAGTTTAAATTCCTTGAATGATTCTGGTAGTAATTGGAGTATCATATCCACTTGGGATTCTCCATCAATATCGGCACCTAAAACTTCCAATGTATTCAGATTGAAAATCATTGTAAGATAATGCTCCCATTTCATTATAGATATACATCCCATCTTGTAAAGAAAGAGAGAGCCTTTGCCTTAGAGCTAGAAAACTCCCAACCCTCCTTTCCATTTCCCTCACCATTAATATATCTTTAAGAGAAATATTTTTATCACCTTCACCAGCTACACAATCCCTTGAGTGTTGTGAGATTGAGTAGAAGGTTAGGAAATCATAGAAGCCATTACAAAATCCATATCCATTTGGTGGATTTCCATTGGTTGCTCAACGGTGGTAACTTAGGCAAGCTACTTAAAGAAAGGACTTCGGGAATTTGATTACTAGCAGGAGCTTGGAGGGCTCAAGTATATAGGTGGATATGGGCTTGGAGGGTTCATAGTCTGTCTTGTACTGCAGCTATTCATCTAGTGGAGATTAGTGTGATCGGGGAATGGGTTTTTGTGCCTGGTTGCTTGAGTTTTCCTCTTCATAAACACTTTCAAGTGTTTAACTTTGGTTTGATTTATTTCCAAATTTTCATATTGCTACATGCATGTTTTAGTTCATTCTTGAATATGCTTGCAATATGGTATTTGTCTAAAAATACATATATTGGACTAAGTTGTAATTTTAGTTTAAAAATGTTTAAGCTATAAAAATTGATTATGGGGGTTCTAAATATATGTCAAGGTGTAATTAGCATTTCTCAACATTTCACTGAAAAGGTAAATATATCTGAAATTTATATTAATGCATAAGAAAAATGAGTTTGTAATTTAGTTTATTTTTTAATTAAATTTCACCACATAATATAAATGAAGTAGGCTTATATTTCTCAATAAAACCCCGAGAGCATTGGTTTAGAAAATATTTTTAGAAACCTTTTGTGGAAAAAGGAAAAAAACAAATTTTTTTTTACAGCTTTTTATATTTCCCATAAAAATGGTATCAAAACATTTCTTTAATGGTTTATTAACAATTGCTCTAAGGGCATGCATTAACATTACATAATTTTTAATTAAATTATTAAACCAATAATTATGAGAGAGAGAGAGAGAGGTAACCAATGATGATTTTTGTAGAATTTTTATTTATAGTTTTTGTACTATTAAGTTACACAAGGAATAACAACTACATACCTTTTAGCATACCTTAGGGATATATATATTTCTCAAAATGCATAATTTTGCAATAAGTTCAGTCAATAAATAAGAGATCTTGTAACTCAATTAGCACTTTATAGTATATATAACGAAGACGTTAAGATTCAAATCGCCTCTCCTCAAACTATCGAATTATCCATATTTAGCGGGGGAAAATTAATGTTCTTGAATAAAATATGGGGGGGCCAAACCAAAACTCAATGTTGGGCTTTGATATGATGGCCAAAGGCTTTCAATATAGTGATAAGCCTATCCAAAGCAAGAACAACATTAAGGCCCAAGAAAACACTTCATGAGAGTTAATTAATAAATGAGTAGCTCTATTACAACAATGAAAGAAAATAAAATTCTCTAGCGGTAAGGTAAAATTAAACTGATGATCCAGTAGTCAATTATTGAATAAGTTTAAGTAAGTGTTCACTTCAGAAAATCCTTGTGTATCTTAGTCGAAATGGTCCAAGGTACTTTTCGCTACTACTATGTCAATATGAGGAAAAAAACTCTATTGTTACAAATACATTATTTTTTCAATGGAAAAACAAAAAGTAAAGACCAAAGGTTCCATGGTGAGAAACATGGGGTTATTTGGCATGATATGAAGGAAGAGAGAGATTCTAGCTCAGTGTAGTTAAACCAAGATTCTTCTAGAATATACATGTGGGGTAGTAAGGGCTTTTTTCAAGTGAATGGGTGAGTAAGTTTGTTGTGAAATGGAGGAGAATAATGATAATGCCCTTTCCATTTGCATTCTTCATAAACTTCTTGAATTGCCAAGTGATGTAGGACTTCATCTTAGAATCTTCATCGTTTGAAGACTCATCAGTATCACTGCTCTTGGCCTTCAATGCCATGCTTTTGCCTCTTTGGACATATGTGATTCATGTTAGGAACATATGTCAATATTTATGTAGTTGGCTAATACATTGACAAAATACACTTTACTTGTTTTTGGGTAGATCTAGGATGTGTTTAATACTTCAAGAAACATGTTCAAATCTAGTATTGAAGCCATGAAGATTGGACCAAGAAACAGGTGAAGAAAAGCTGTTCATTAAAGCTAGACAGATAGCTCGACAGCTGCTTAACACCTCTCGATAGCTAGGCTATCTATCGAGATTTTCTACTTCTTCTTATCCCAATCTTGATAGCTTCTCGACAGCTGGTGGATCAATTGAGAAAGCTCCTATCTCCTCGACAACTCCTCGATAGCTTCTCAATAGCTGTATCTGTTGAAGTTTAAAGCTCGACACCTCCTGATTGATCGAGGTTACGGGAATTCAGATTTCCAGATCTGATTTTCAGCCCATGATGACATGTATATGTAGGTTTTCTTTTCTCACAACCCTAGACTTATATAAGGCTTATTTTAGAGGCCGCCATATAAGAGAATACAAGGAGAACATATGCAAAAGGTGACTAATGCCTTATTCTCTCTGAAAGAAGCTACTGCGTCTTTACGCCTTAGGGTTTTGTAACTAAGTGCTTCTTAATCTTCATTGTTGATGAAGTGAAGAACTTTGGAGCTAACATCTTCTTCTAGTTGGTAATTGAATTCGTGTACTAGGATTCGCACAATTGGTTAGTCACGTACTGGGATTCGTGCATCACCAAAGGGTGGCGTTCATATATTGAAGAGTTCAGTGGTTCTGAAGCAGTAGAAGGTTTCTGCTGTGAGTTCATCTACGGGGATTGTAGAGTCTAGGGACAAAGGTTTTGTACTCGATATGAGACTTCTCTTTACTAAAGTGGATTGCATTTCGGGAAGGTTTCCCCCTAGGTTTTTTATTGTGAAACTAGTTTGTTTCATTGGTTTTCCTGGGTCATCATATCTTGTCTCATTTACTTTTTCGCTGCATTCATTGTTGACATGATATTGATGTTTGTTTGTTTAAACAAGTTTTATTCATAATAAATCTAATTAACAACTTGAATTTAAAACTTGTTCATTCTATCAACCGCGGCCTAAATTTCCCAACAAGTGGTATCAAAGCGGGTTCACTCTGATTGGATTAATTTCCTGAGTGTGATCATTGACCCCTGTTGTCATGGATCATGAACAATTTCTTTTGATTCTTCCTTTATTTGATGGAACTAATTATGCGTACTAGAAAGTTTGTATGAAAGTTTTTTTCTAGGCTCTAGGTGAACAGGTACGGCAAGCTGTTGAAGTTCGCTGGATTAAGCCAAAGGAAGCACCGGTGGATTGGGATGATGCAACAATCATTGTGGCAAATTTCAACAGTAGGGCCTTGAATGCTTTGTTTTGTGGGGTGACCAATGAGGAATTCAAGAAAATATCATCCACAGAAGTTGCCAAGGAAGCATAGACCATTCTTGAGACCACCTATGAGTGTACCAAGGCAGTAAAGATTATGAAGCTTTAAAGATTCACTAGTAGTTTTAAAGAAATAAGGATGGAGGAGGATAAGACCTTTGATGAGTTTTATGCCAAACTCAAGGATCTTGTGAATTTTGTCTTCAACCTTGGAGAATGTATTGCAAAATCCAAAATTGTTAGAAAAATCCATAGGTCCTTACCTGAAAGATTCCATGCCAAGATCATTGTCATTGAAGAAGCAAAGGACATTGATCAAATTTCTTTAACTGAGCTTGTAGGGAACCTTCAAACCTATAAGATGGGATTAGGCTCAATGGGAAAAGGTGGAAAGAGTAAAAACGTGGCTCTTAAGGGTATAGAGAAAGAGACTAGGACTCTGAAGATGAAGATGATAATGAGGATAAGGATCTAACCTTCATAACTGATGAGATTATCAAGCTTCTTCAGTTCAAGAAAAAGGATAAGGGAAAACCTTCGAGGAAATCTAAATCCTCAAGGAAGGGCAAGAATGAAAAACCCCTTATTCAATGCCATGAGTGCAAATGTTTTGGTCATATGTGGATAGAGTGTTCAAACTACCTCATGAAAGAAAAGAACAAAGAGTCAAAAGATAAAGGGTTGATTGCTACTTGGAGTGATACTGAGAATGACTCTTCTGACTACCTCAACCAATAAGGTGATTGTGGAGAGTGCTAGTGACAGTGAGGATTCTTCTGATGATGAAGTGCCCAAGAAGATGACCCTTCAAGAAACCTATGATAAGCTATGCACTGAATTCAGTGGGTGAATCGGCCACAAGCGTCCCTGGACTCTCATTCTACAGTAGGTGACCCAAGGACAAGCGTCACTAGACTTACATTCTACAGTGGGCAACCAAGAGTCAACTGTCCCTGGACTCACATTCGACAGTGGGTGAACTAGCGACAAGAGTCCTGGACTCACATTCAATAGTGGATGAACCAGCGATAAGTGTCACTGGACTCCCACTCTAAAGTGGGTGAACCAGCAACAAGTGTCTCTGGACTCTCTTTCTAAAACAGGTGAACCAGCTACAAGCGTCCCTGGACTGGCATTCTACAGTGGGCGAACCAGTGATAAGCCTCCCTGGACTTACATTCGACAGTGCGTGAACTAGCGACAAAAGTATACGGATACGCATTCTATAGTGGGTGAACCGACGACAAGCATCCTTAGACTCGCATTCTATAGTGGGTGAACTAGTGACAAGCATCTCTGGACTTGCATTCTACAGTGCGTGAACCTGTGACAAGCCACTCTCGACTCCAGCTCAACATTGGGCGAGCCTGCGACAAGTGTCTTTGGACTCATGTTCTACCGTGGGTAAGCCAGTGACAAGCATGCCTAGACTCACATTCTACAGTAGGTGAAACAGTGATTAGCATCTTTGGACTCACATTCTACAATGGGTGAACCAGCGACAAGCGTCTATGGACACGTATTCTACAGTGGGTAAATCGGCGACAAGCGTCCCTGGACTCTCATTCTACAATGGGTGACCCAGCGACAAGCGTCTCTAGACTTACATTCTATAGTGGGTGACCAAGCGACAACCGTCCTTGGAATCACATTCTATAGTGGGTGAACCAGTGACAACCGTCCCCAGACTCGCATTCTAAAATGGTTGAACTAGCGACAAGCATCCTTGGACTCGCATTCTAAAATAGGTGACCCGGCCATAATCGTCCCTAGACTCGCATTCTATACTGGGTGAACCAGTGACAAATGTTCCTGGACTCGCATTCTACAGTGGGTGAACTGGTGACAAGCGTCCTTGGACTCGTATTCTAAAGTGGGTGAACTGGTGTCTAGCATCTCTAGACTCATATTCTACCGTGGGTGAACTAGTGACAAGTGTCTCTGGGCTCGCATTCTACAGTAGGTGGCTATACAACAATCATCCTTGGACTCACATTCTACTGTGGGTGAACCGGCGACAAGCGTCCATGGATTCGTATTCTAAAACGAGTAAACTGTCTGCAATCGTCCTTGGACTCACATTCTAAAACAGATGAACCGTGACTAGCATCTGTGGACTTTCATTATACAGTGGGTGAACCAGAGACAAGCGTTCCTAGAATTGCATTCTACAATGGGTGAAACAGTGACAAGCTTCCTTGGACTCGCATTCTAAAGTAGGTGAACCGACGACAAGCTTCCTTGGACTCGCATTCTACAGTAGGGAACCAGCGGTAAGCTTTCCTAGACTCGCATTCTACAGTGACTGGCATTCGACAGTGAGCGAACCAGTGACAAGTGTCTCTTGACTGGCATTCTACAGTGGGCAAACCAACGACCACCGTCTCTTGACTCTCATTCCATAGTGGGTGAACTGTAGAACAAGCGTTTCTGGACTAGCATTCTACAGTAGGCGAACCAGCGACAAACGTCCCTGGAGTCGCATTCTACAGTGGGTAAACCAACAATAAGCATCTCTAGACTGGCATTCTACAGTGGATGAACCTGTGACATGCCTCTCTAGACTCCAATTCTACAGTGGGCGAGCCAAGACAAGCATTCCTGTACTAGCATTCTACAGTGGGTGAACCGACAACAAGTGTCCTTGGACTCGTGTTCTAAAGTGGGTGAACTGGTGACTAGCATCTTTAGACTCACATTCTACCGTGGGTGAACCAGTGACAAGTGTCCCTGGACTCGCATTCTACAGTGGGCGACCAGACAACAATCGTCCCTGGACTCACATTCTATAGTGGGTGAACCGGTGACAAGCGTCCATGGATTCGCATTCTAAAACGAGTGAACCGTCGGTAGGCATCCTTGGACTCACATTCTAAAATGGGTGAACCGCGACTAGCATCCGTGGACTTTCATTCTACAGTGGGTGAACCAGAGACAAGCGTTCCTGGACTCGCATTCTACAATGGGTGAAACAGTGACAAGCTTCCTTGGACTCGTATTCTAAAGTGGGTGAACCGACAACAAGCTTCCCTGGGCTCGCATTCAACAGTGGGGAACCAGTGGTAAGCTTTCCTGGACTCGCATTCTATAGTGACTGGCATTCGACAGTGGGCGAACCAGCGACAAGTGTCTCTTGACTGGCATTCTACAGTGGGCAAACCAACGACCACCGTCTCTTGACTCTCATTCCATAGTGGGTGAACTGTAGAACAAGCGTCTTTGGACTAGTATTCCACAGTGGGCGAACCAGCGACAAACGTCCCTGGAGTCGTATTCTACAGTAGGTAAACCAACGACAAATATCTCTAGACTAGCATTCTACGGTGGATGAACCTGTGACATGCCTCTCTAGACTCTAATTCTACAGTGGGTGAGCCAGGACAAGCATTCCTGTACTAGCATTCTGAAGTGGGTGAACCGACGACAAGCGTCCTTAGACTCGCATTCTAAATTAGGTGAACCGACAACAAGCGTCCTTGGATTCGTATTCTAAAATGGTTGAACTGGGGACACATGTCCCTGGACTCGCATTCTACAGTAGGTGAACCAACGGCAGTGTTCCTGGACACACATTCTATAGTGGGTGAAGTAGCAACAAGCGTCCTTGGACTCGCATTCTAAAGTGGGTGAACCAGCGATAAGCATTCTTTGACTCGCATTCTACAGTGGGTGAACCAGTGACAAGCATCCTTGTACTCGCATTTTGAAAAAGATGAACCGGCGACAAGCATCTTGGGACTTGCATTTTAAAATGGGTGAAGTGGCGACAAGCGTCCTTGGACTCGTATTTTATAGTGGGTGAACCAGCGACAAGCATTCCTAGACTCACATTCTAGAGTGGGTGAACCAGTGACAAGCATCCTTGACCTCGTATTCTAAAATGTATGAATTGGAGACAAGCGTCCTTGGACTTGCATTCTGAAAAGGGTGAACCCGTGACAAGCGTCCTTGGACTCGCATTCTACGGTGAGCGAATAAGTGTCCCTGGACTAGCATTCTACAGTGGGTAAACCAGCGACAAACATCCTTGGACTCTCATTCTACAATGGGTGAACGTGTGATAAGAGCCTTCGGACTCATATTCTATAGTAGGTGAACTAGCGACGAGCATTTATGGACAAGCATTATACAGTGGGTGAACAAGTGACAGGCATCCCTAGACTCACGTTCTACAGTGGGTGAACCAGCAACAAGCATCTCTGGACTCTTATTCTATAGTAGGTGAAGCAACTATAAGCATCCCTGGACTCGCATTCTACAATGGGTGAAGTAGCGATAAGCGTCTCCAGACTCTCGTTCTACAGTGGGTGATCCAGCGATAAGCGTCTTTGGACACGCATTCTAAAGTTGGTGAACAAGGGACAAGTGTCCTTGGGCTCTCATTCCACAGCGGATGAACCAACGACATGCATCCCTGGACTCATATTCTACAATGGGTGAAGCAGCGATAAGCGTCTCTGGACTCTCATTCTACAGTGGGTGAACCAGCTACAAACGTCCCTGAGCTCACATTCTATAGTGCATAAACCAATGACAAGCGTCTATGGACACGCATTCTAAAGTGGCTGAACTAGCGACAAGCGTCCCTGGACTCTCTTTCTACAGTGGGTGAACCAGCGACAGGCATCCCTAGACTCGTATTTTAGAGTTGGTGAACCAACGATAAGCGTCTTTGGACTCACATTCTATAGTGGGTGAACCAGCTATAAGTGTCTCTGGACTCGCATTCTACAGTGGCTTAGCCAACGACAAACGTCTCTATACCCGCACTCTATAGTGGGTGAATCAGCGACAAGCATCCTTAGACTCCCATTCTAAAAAAGGTGAACATGCAACAAGTGTCTTGCACTCCCATTTTACAGTGGGTGAACCAACGAAAAGTGTCCTTAGACTCGCATTCTACAATGGGTGAGCTAGCGACATGCGTCTCTAGACTCGCATTATACCATCGATGAACCAGTGACAAGCATCCCTAGACTCACATTCTAAAGTGGGTAAACCAGCGAAAAGTGTCTCTGACTCTCATTCTACAGTGGGTGAAACAGTGACAAGAGACTTGAACTGGCATTCAACAGTGGGTGAACCAGCGATAAGCGTCTTTGGACTCACATTCTGCAGTGGGTGAACCAATGACAATCGTCTATGAACACGCATTTTCCAGTGGGTGAACTGGCAAAAAGCATCCTTAGGTATGCATTCTACAGTGGGTGAACCAACGACAAGCGTCCCCGGACTCTCATTCTAAAAAAGGTGAACCAGCACCAAGCGTCCCTGGACTTACGTTCTACAGTGGGTGAACCAGTGATAAGCGTCCTTGGACTCACATTCTGCCGTGGGTGAACCAACGACAAGCATCTATGGACACGCATTCTATAGAGGGTGAACCGGCGAGAAGCATCCTTAGGCACGCATTCTATAGTGTGAGAACCAGCGACAAGCGTCTCTAGACTCGCATTCTACTATGGGTGAACCTGTGACAAGCCACTCTAGACTCAAATTCTATAGTGGGCGAGCTAACGACAAGCTTCTCTGGACTCGCATTCTATCGTGGGTGAACCAGCGACAAGTAACCCTAGACTTACATTCTACAGTAGGTCAACTAGCGATAAGCGTCTTTGGACTTACATTCTGCAGTGGGTGAACCAGCGACAAGCGTTTATGGACATGCATTCTACAGTGGGTGAATCAACGACAAGCGTCCCTGGACTCTCATTCTACAGTGGGTGACCCAGAGACAAGCGTCACTGGACTCACATTCTATAGTCAGCAACCAAGCGACAACTGTCCCTGGACTCACATTCGACAGTGAGCGAATTGCCGACAAGAGTCCCTGGACTTACATTCAATAGTGGATGAACCAGTGACAAGTGTCCCTACACTCGCACTCTACAGTGGGTGAACCAGCAATAAGCATCTTTGGACTCTCATTCTAAAATGGGTGAACCAGCGACAAGCGTCCCTGGATTGGCATTCTATAGTGGGTAAACCGACGATAAGTGTCCCTGGACTCATATTCGGCAGTGCGTGAACTAGAGACAAGCATATATGGACACGCATTCTAGAATGGGTGAACCGATGATAAGCGTCCTTAGACTCGCATTTTACAGTGGTTGAAGTAACGACAAGTGTCTCTAGACTTGCATTCTACAGTGTGTGAACTTGTGACAAGCCTCTCTTGACTCCAATTCTACATTGTGTGAGCCTGCGACAAGCGTCTTTGGACTCGTGTTCTACTGTGTGTGAACCAGCGACAAGCATCCCTAGACTCACATTCTACAGTAGGTGAACCCGCGATAAACGTCTTTGGACTCACATTTTGCTGTGGCTGAACCTGCGACTAGCATCTATGGACACGTATTCTATAGTGGGAAAACCGGCGACAAGCATCCTTGGACTCTCATTCTACAGTGGGTGACCCAGTGACAAGCGTCTCTAGATTTACATTTTATAGTGGGCGACCAAGTGACAACTGTCCCTGGACTCATATTCCATAGTGAGTGAACTGGCGACAACAGTCCCCTGACTCACATTCTACAAGAAAATTCAATGCCTTTATCAAAGGATTCAAGGGCAGAATGGTAAATTGGCTTTAGACCGACCTAACGAAAAGCTAAAGGGAAATCAGACTCAAATCTACCACAAAAATTAGTAGGCTTGCGGACATGATTGATACTTTTCTTTAGCAAAACGAATGGGCCTACACTTCGACAAATGCTTAGCACAACGCTCGTACAACAGGTGTTGCAAGATAGTACTTGGCATTCCCGCTCATTCTCTTCTTCAACTCGGCCTCTACGACCTTTTCTTCCAGAGAAAGTTCTAAAGTGGCAAGATCAACATCGCCAAGGATGGGCAAGAGTAACTGGTTGGCCACGTCTTCCAGGGTTACAGTGAGTTCACCGTAGGAGAAGAAGAAGGTATAGGTGGTGGTACACCACCTGCAGACCAAGTGAAAGAGGTTGAAGAGGTCCTGGAAGTTGGATAAGCAGCGGGATAAAATGATGGCCTTCAAAACACCAGCCCACTATAACAACCCCATGAAACTCGTGTCGGATAACTCACTATCTACCCATTCCCTCCAACCCAAGGTAGTACCTGACCCAAATTCAAAATGAATAGGCACAGGGAGTGAGATGCCTTGGCAAATAACAAGATAGGGGATCAAGGAAACCAACGGGCCCAAGAAACCTCTGTGTTTTACCAAAAAAGAGCGAGCAACACACGGCCAGGAAGAAGTGGTGCATAATCGCCAAGAATCATTGGGAAATGGGGGTGGACATCGTACCAGGGATCGATGAGAGGAGCGCACTTACTGTCCGAAGCGCACTATGCTTCTTCCTCATTGGAATGGTTCGACTCGGAATACACAGCCTCCTTGCCTATTTCCTGTGCGGTGGGAGGATCGGAGATGGCCTCTTTTCCTTTATGGCGAGAAAAGCCTTGACTTTTCACCGACTTCATGATACAGAGATTTGATCAAAGTAAATGGGTGGAAGTGTTTGAGGAAGAGGAGGCAGTGAAGAAAGGGGAACGGAGAGAGTGCTTTAGAAAAGAAGAAGGAGTTTGTGTTTTAAGTACGAAGGGACTCTCTCTTAAATACTGAGGTCATTAATGCCAGCACAAAGGGAGGTAACAGGTCAGCCATCAAAAAGGTGATGAAATTAATGAAAAAGCGGTTGTGTTCCAGATAATTGCTAATCTGGGAATTCGAAGAGACAACACTGTTCATGCACGAGAAAGAAGAAAAAAAAAAAAAAATATATATATATATATATTTATATATATGTATGTATGAGGAGGGGTCCACTATTCGAAAAGCTCGCGAAGAAAAGAAGGAAGAGAGGTAGAAAGGGCAGGAAAGTCTTTTATTCACATATGAACCGTAGGAATGCTTCATATGTTCAAGGGGCTAAATATTGATGGTCATTTTGAAAGTCAAAGAAAAGAAAAAAATAAAGGAGACCAACAACATGGGCAGAGTTGGTAAATAGGGAGAAAAAACCATTAAGCCCAAGCGGCAGGAATAATGGGACACAGGTCCATAAAATAAGCAAATGGGCCTTGAGGAAGCAAACGGGCTCAAAAAAGCCCGAAAAGAGAGAAATAGCAAGCCCATGGGTAGTATATGATGTAGAAAAGTGAGAATGGGTCACGGCAGGCCCGAAGTAATGTAAGTAAAGAAAGTAAGGGGTTAATGGCAAGCCTATGAACCCCAAGGATGAGGACAAGGTAATTGGGCCGGGGAAGCCCAATGGAGTAAGTAAAAACTCATGGGAATGCAGAGTTAGAAAAAAGGCCAAGGAAGTCCAAGAAAAGCAAATGGGCCAAGGATGTCCAAGAGAAAACAAATGGTACACAGGAGCCTATAAGTAATGTGATGAAAAACCAATGGCCATATTGAGCCACTAGGGAAAGAATAAATGGCAGGCCCAAAGAGGCCCAGCAGGATTAGGTTAAATAAATGTCACAGCAGGAATGACAGGGTAATATGGCAGAAAATGGTAACAGTCAAGGAGTAGACTGAAAAAAGGCAAAGCCCAACATCAAACAAAGCCAGCTTCTAAGAGGAGCGGGAAATCAGAAAGCAGCCCACATAAAAGGTCAAGGACGGATGGCAGACTGTGCAAGCAAGCCTCCAGACCGTGGTAAATGCATGAGCAGTAGATAGATTTTGGACATACATGAAAAGGAGGCATGCACAAGGCCCAGACATCACCAGCCTGTACCTAGCCAATACGGGACATGGTGAGGTCATGGGTCAGAGGTAAAAGGGCATGGTTTGACGGTAGGGAGAGGAGAAAACCTATTTTGGGTTTTCTGCTTAAGCTCTTTTGGGGGATACGTTCTGTTGGGGTGACATACCACCCAAAAGAAGCAAGGCTAAGTTGGAACCACTAGGTGCATGCCATGAGGGATAAGGAAAGAGAGCACCCACACCGTGGTAGGAAAGGATGCCTCAGCAGACTAACAAACAAAATAGTTTTCCTTTTCTGGAGATAGGGAGTGGCACACAGACGGACCAGTGGTGGTCGGCAAGTACGCCCAAACCAGAAAAAGGTGGTTAAGGGGTAAAACAATAAAATTCGATCACGGCAGGCACTATAAAAGGAGGCCATTGCCGTGCACAGAAGGGACAGAAACATGGTAACAAGAACCTCTAGGAAAAACCAGGAAATAGAAAAAACAAGTGTGGTGGAAAGAAAGAAAGGATAAAAGGAAAATTAAAAAAAGGAAGAAAGAAATAAACAGAGAGAGTTAGATCGGCAGGCATGCACCAATAGGTTGATTCCCTCTCTCCCTCTCAAAATCATGCTCTCTATCAGAAGTAAGAAGTTCATTTGGGCACTAACCATTCAGGTCCATTTCCTTCAAAGTGATTAATTTCCACGGCAGGATTTCCCAGGAGATTATTTGCTTTGAGAAGAAACGTTCTTCTCTCTATGGTTTTAGTCCTGCGGATCAGACTTGATTTGTTTTCTTTCTTTTGTTTGATTAACCTATATACTACTCACTTATTCCCCTTGCTTTCTTTATAAAAGTAATTGTTGTTAAACTGTGATTATTTTTCTTGATTTGGGATTATCTATTCACTTTGATTAAGGAGTCAAAGTACTTTCTTTTGTCTTATTGTTATCATACCTGTCTGCCACAGCTCATCTAAAACACCTCTGCCTGCCATAAGCATGCTCTTGGCAAACGAGATATAGTTTGCACACAAGGCGGACCAATTGAGTTGCAGTTGGACCGGTCTCAACTCCCTTACTCAGAACACTTCAGCCTAGTACCGTAGGAGGCAGCCTAGCACAATATCACAAAAAAGGCCCATTACACTTACTCATCACAAACAAGAGCCACAAAACTTACTTGCTTAGTTGTGCATAGAGATGCTTATCTAAGCTACAAAAGATACAAAGTTTAGAAAACTTTGTTTCAATGGCCATCCAAGGTACAAAAGTACCAATGTACACATAACACACATTGTTTTTGTATTTTTTTGATTTTTCAATTTTTTTATATCAAAAACTAAATAAACAAAACTGAAAACAAACAAACAAAAACATGTTAAACAAAGCAAAGCATAAAACTAGACTGACTCAAAATAAAAGCAAAAAACACAAGTTATACGAAAACAAAAACACGAAGAGAGAGAAGAAAGTGACAGAATCACTTGGAGCCATTTTCCTTCCACACCTTGGAAGAACCTTTCTATCTAGCAAATCCTTGATTTGGCAGTTAGGGAGAAGAATTGAAACCATTCATGTTCGAAAGGAACATGAGGGCATTGAAAAGATCTCCAAGGCGAGCAAGAGAGGATTAAAGTTGATTCTAGCTTCTAGATGCTATCATGTCGTTGCTCTGTTGAGTGGCTAACCACTTATAGCAATTTGGTCGAGTATTACTGGTAACTCCACAATGATGACAGAGATGCTGCTTCTTCTGTTTAGGCTTTTAAGGGTTAGCCTTCTTAGCCCTAGGGTTTTTAACTTCTTTCTTATCCTGCTTAGGTGGTGCTCCTAAGATAGATTTACCATTGTCTATGTTTTCACTAGCTAAATCAGTTTTAATATCATTGTTCTCAATTTCAACATTATTGCTAGGAGGAACAAAAACAGTAGTACTAGTAGAAGTAATATTTGAAGAAGAGAAACCATACCCTCAGCCTGTTCGATTAGAAGCATATTTCTGAAGACTGAGCATCTCATCGAGCTTTGCACTTGAAGTCCTCTCCAATTGAGCTCTGACTTGAAATAGTTCCACTTCAAGTTTCTGGTTTTCTCAGCCAAGAAATCATTTTCAAATCTTAGTGCTCCAATAGTCTGATTTGCTTCATTAAACTTTGTGGAAAGCTTTTCACAATCAAGTTCCACATTACTGAGCTTCTTGGTGGCTAGCCTATAAAGTTTCTCATGCTTCTTAGAAACTTTGTACAATTTCTCATAGGCTGTATGGATATCATCTTGATCATCCATCTTCTCGAACTTACACTCCACCAAGTTCTCTTCTTCATCCACGTCTTCAACAATCTCCTCAGTAGGATTGACAGTGGCAGTGAAGGTATTGAAGATTCTGTCATCCTCATTGTCGGAATCATCCTCAGGCTCAGTGTCGCTCAAAGTAGCAGCAAATGCCTTGCTCTTCCTAATGCTCTTGAGATATGTAGGACACTCCTGTTTCATGTGATCAAAGCCTTGACACCCAAAGCAGTTTGGTCCTACCAGAACAATGTACTAATCGCCATCCCTAGTATCCTTCTTCCATTTGTCTTGACTCTGGAATTGAGAAGAACTGGATTGCCTATGGTCCTTGTCGAAGCCCTTTCCATTTGCATTCTTCATGAACTTCTTGAATTGCCGGGTGATGTAGGACTTCATCTTAGAATCTTCATCATCTAAAGACTCATCAGTATCACTACTCTTGGCCTTCAATGCCGTGCTCTTGCCCTTACCTGACTTGCCAATTCTTGTTAACCCTAGCTCGTAGGTCTACAAATTACCAACCAGCTCTATGAAAGGAATCTTGTCAAGATCCTTTGATTCCTTGATCACCGTAATCTTGGCATAAAATGTCTTAAGTAGAGACCTGAGAACCTTTCTCACAATCTTGGGTTCAGGAATGGTTTCCCTAAGATTGAAAGCTGAGTTCACTATGTCCTTAAGCTTGGCATAGAATTCATCAAATGACTCATCCTCCTTCATCTTAATCTCTTCAAAGCTTATAGTGAGCCTCTGAAGCTTTGAATCTTTGACAGCCTTGGTTCCCTTATAGGTTGTTTGGAGAATGGTCCATGCCTCCTTAGTAGTTTCAGTACAGAATATCTTCTTGAATTCCTCATTAGTGACCGCACTGAATAAAGCATTCAATGCTCTGCTGCTGAAGTTTGTCGCCTTCATCTTAGCATCATCCCAATCAGTCAGTGCTTGCTTCGGCTTGGTCCAGCCTATCTCAACGGCTTGCCAAACTTTCTCATCTAAAGACTGCAAGAAAGCTTTCATGCATACTTTCTAGTATGCATAGTTAGTGCCATCAAATAAAGGAGGTACAATTAATGACTATCCTCTATCCATGATAAACAGGGGGTCAATGGATCAACACAGCAAAGATTAACCCTAATCAAAGTGTACAAGAATAAATGTATCTAAAGTAGAGAAAAGAAAAAAAAGATACAAACAATCCTCACTACATCCCTCAGATATCAACACTCCTCTTAAGAAAATGGTCCTATACTAACTCTCCCCCTAAGAATGACTACTCTCATATCCAAAACTACTCCTCCTTTTTGTTACGAGTGACAAAGGGTAAGAGTGTCAAGTAGACATCTCATCTGTACTGGAAGAGCTAGCATCTCCATCATCATCATCCTTAGAAGTATCATCATCATCATCACCATCATTATCATCAACCTCAGCCTCAGAAGCCGCTGGAGGAGGTCGAGAAGAAGCCTCAAGAGCAAAACCACCCATGACTGTCTGCTGTCGTGCTGTACGGCCGACACAAATGTTCACTTGATACAACTTAGTATAGAGTGTATCAAGGTGAGCATCCATGCACTGAAGCTGCGTCATGATGTCTCCTAGAGTCACATCACTAATAGAAGAGGAGGAAGCGGATGTGGATGGAGCAGATCGTGATGGAGCCAAACGAGAGGGAGGAGCTACTGACCCAAACTGCCTTGACCTAAATTGCACCATGCTACATTTAATGGTAGCATGGTCTATGGAACACATATAAGAAAAGTGGTCGAAAGCTAGAAAAGGGAGCAAAAAAATGGCATAAGATCCTTGTGAGGAAAGATGAGCTTATTACGGGACAAAATAAAGTGAGAAGGAAAATCTATGGTAAGATGCTCAAGAAGGGACAACAAAAATCGAGCATGAGGCTTTATGATAGAGTTATAGTAAGAAAAAGGGTGAAAAAAAAAAGTCATAACCATGTTAAAAAATCGAAGGCCTTTTGCAAAGTCTAAATAGTAAGTGAATTGATGCTCATCCCAATTAGAAGGGTACTCACAGAAAGCAGATTTGAGCTCATCTTTGGACAGAGTCCTCAGACGCTCACAACTAGGGTAGTCAGGAAACTTTACCCTAGGGACACGGAGCATATCTGCAACAATCTGTGGTGTGACAACTATGAGTGTACCACGAATGCAAGTGATAAAATAAGGTACTGAAAAATAAAATCCATGCATGTTGGAGTAAAACTCCTGGATCAACACGGATGGATGAGTGATCGGGACATCACACAGTGACTCCCAACCTCGACTGTGAATGATAGTGGGTAGGTCAGTGTCGGTGAAGTCCACCAAAATGAGTCGGCGTTTAGAATGAATGCCTCGACAAGAAATGTTCTCCGAGAAGGCCTTACGGGAATCCTCATCGTGGAACCGAATATGTGATGGACTAGGATCAGAGGAAGTGGATGCCCCGACACGAAGAGGGTTCCGAGATGGAGCAGACTTACATTTAGGTGCCATAGACTCGACTAACGTAAATTGAAAAGAGAGGGAGAGAGAAAGACAATCAGAAAATTCCCAATACATTTCAAATATAACACGTATATTGAAAACAGAGTACGTATGCATGGGAAATGTATGAACATATGACATGCAATATAAAAAGCATCATGGGCTCAGGCCAATCAGATCCTACCAACACACAATCAATTTGCACGCATCTAAATGCACGATAATACTGTTATAATGCTTATGTGATGCAATGTATGAGATTTTAAACTCATTTAAGAAAAACCCATCCCAAAATTTCAACAAAAACTCATCAATTTTGAAAAACCCCAAAATTTTTCAATAAACCCAAAAACCTAGGTTTCAAAACATGAAATGCATGTAAATGAGAGATTAGAAACTCACCAAGTGAAGAAAAAACTTGTGAAAGCTTGAAAAATGCTTGAGAGTGAAGTTTGGAGTGAATGGGAGAGTTTTGGGAGGTGAAAGGAGGGATAGATCAAGAGAGATGTCGAGCAAAATGACAACCGAATTGCTCTGAATAAATAAATAGTAGTTCAGTAAATCTCAACAAATAGAAGTGTCGATACAAGTGATAAGAAGCTGTCGAGCAAAATAGACGTGAACAGATGCAGTTGTCGAGGATCTGTCGAGGAACAATTCAATAGAAAAGATAATAAACAAGCTAGATCGATCCACCAGCTGTCAAGAAGCTATCGAAGGCCTAGAAAGTTTGTCGATCGATCCACCTAACTGTCGAGAAGCTATCGAGATTGCGATAAGAAGAAGTTGAAAAGCTCGATAGATAGCCAAGTGTTAAGGAGGTGTCGAGAAGTTGTTGAGATTGCTTAAAAATAGTTTTTCAAGAAATGAAAAACACAAATATGAATGCAATCAAGCATGCAAATCAACCAATGATCTAATCAACATTTTAAGCTCTTAAAATCATCTCTCAATCAACAATTTTAAGCACATCGATCCCAAAAACACATACACACACTAAACAAGTCTAACCAATTATATATTATAAAAATAAGTCAAGATAGTTTAGTGAGCATACATTAACACATGTAAACCTTGTGACGGTCAAATAACATTTTACCTTCACATGTATCAAGAGTAGCAAAGAATATTGTGTGTTGTGTGTGAAAAACATCGCAAGATTGCATAAGTGTATACATGTTCTGACGATTTAAGATATGAGAAAATCACTTTAACTCACACATAATCATAATTGTTTGATGGGGACTATCACCTTCAAGGTACATCCTGTAACTCCCACATCTCTTAGAATACACGCTTGCAATCATATTTAAAAGCATTTTGATCTTTTTGCTTTTGATTTTTCTTTGCATATTTTTCTTTTTAAGCAAATCATGCATGGGCATATAATAGATAGAAAAGAAATACCCAATTATGTTAAGCATTTGACAATCCAATTTTGATATGCTGAAGCACACAAATGTCATTCATGATTGGCGGACAACAGTGGTGAGATGGTTATTTATGCCTTTGTCTTAGGATTTTCTAGTCCTTCCCGTCAAAAAGAGTGGTACGAGTGTTAAGTACAAGAGATTACTTAATCTTACTCATCACAAACAAGAGCCACAAAGCTCACTTGCTTAGTTGTGTATAGAGATGCTCATCTAAGCTACAAAAGATACAAAGTTTAGAAAATTTTGTTTCGATGGCCATCCAAGGTACACAAGTACCAATGTACACATAATACACACTATTTTTGTATTTTTATGATTTTTCAATTTTTTTATATCAAAAACAATATAAACAAAACTGATGAATGTTCAAATAGCGTATAAACCACTATGAACGTTTAGACCCCCAATTACAAAATTATCAATTCAAGCATAATGTAAAACAATATATATGCAGAAAATGAACACAAGCTAATAACAGAATTGATAAACAATCTAAACCAATTAAAATCACATCTACATCATAAATTAAATGGCAAGGATTAAGGGAAGAGAGATGCAAACACGAGGACAACACAATGATGTGTTATCGAAGAGGAAACCGAAGCCTTCAGGAAAAAACTTCTCTGCCACCCTCCAAGCAGTCAATAATCTACTAGAAAATGTAGTTGGGATACATGAATAGTAATAGGCATTCCAAGCCTAATCTACCCAGTGTACCTAAGCTCTCCAAACTTCTTACTGCAACGAGGTCACACCGAACCTTTGTCTTTTCTAGCTTACCGGATTCTGCTATCGCCCATAGCATCAACCAATAACCATTGGTCTCTTCCTAACTACTTCCCAAAGCACCAAAAAGCCTTCTCACAGATGTGGGTATGGTGAGAAAAGGATTTGGCCAAGAACCTCTCAAGGATGTAACAATGGAAAGGGTGAGAGTAGATGAATTTGAAGAGTCTCTATGTAAAGATTGTGGATGAGTCAATCTTGTTTTTCATTAGGGTTTCTCTCCCAAAATTCTCTCTAGAAGCTCTCTACATTTCGTGGGTATAAGGGGTATTTATACTAGGGTGAGAAAAGAATGCGAAGAGTCAGTTTTTCCAAAACAGAGCTGGCTGGTGACTTGGCCTCGTGACTTGACTGAGTCGCGAGTTCAAGCCGTGAGCTAACTGAATGGCCAGTTTGGACTTTTTGTCCTATAGTGCTACAGCTGGCATGACGGTTCAGCTTCTCTACATGCTTCACTCGTGTGCATCTTTTGGCGACTTGCCAGTCGCGAGCCACCCGCGAGATCCAGTCGCGAGTCCCTGCTTCACTGCACATTCTTGAGTATTTCTTCACACTTTCTCATACATTAACCTTACATGATTCCTACCCAAATATAGGTTTTCTAAATGCTGAATTACAAGCAAATTTGGCACGAAATAAAGCCAATAAGATGGTTGATTAAATTCATCTTTACAATCTCCCCCTTTGGCTATTCCGTGACAAAACCCTGCAACAAACTCTAGACTTAACGCTTGAGTTGGGAACAGTTGTACAAAATTCACTCACACCTAAATCTAGAATCTGTGAAGCTCTTGAACTATAAGAACAAGTATCTCTTGAAACACAACAACATAATATGATCATTGTATGCAGAAAACTTGTAATGCATATGAAACAAGCACAATGCGATCAAGCAAAAAGGAATAAAGCAATAGACCATGGCTTGTCTAAAAATGAACAATCACTATAAAAAGTGACCACAATGCTCATTCACACATGGAATGAACATCCGGACATGCAAGCTAATAAGTTCAATTGCAAAGTATCATTTGCATGTCCAACACTCAACCAATGCATAAACACTAGGTAAATGCATCAAGGATAAAAATCCAACAAAAGCACAAGAGTGATGTACTTAAAGAAAATGCAAAACATTTAACAACAAGTACTAAAGCTACAAAGCATGGGTACAAACCCTAAACGCTTATAGAAGCAAAAGGTACAAAATATGACGTACTAAAGAAAATGCACAATATAAACTAAAAGTGCTTAAAGTTTCTCCCCTTCAAAATGATAAGAAGTTGTGATGCATTTGGAACATATATACTTGTAACCTGAAATACTTGCACAAAACACATTAGACCCTTAAGGTAAAGCAAGTAATAAAAGGACAAGTATAATGTAACAAGTAAAAAGTAATCAAGTAAACATGTTGTGAAACATATGAGCAACTTGATCAAACATATGACAGTCATATGGAAATAACTACAATGATCATATAGCAAAGTAAATGATCATCTGAACATGCAACCAATAAAGCACAATAGCATAAGGATGTATACATGTCCAAGACACAAACAAAACAAAGTTTTCTAATTAACACAATTTCTGCCCCCCTTTGGTATATGCATCTCCCTTATGCAATATCTCTCCCTCTATAAATGTGAATGAGAAATAGAATTTCTCCCCCTAAGGATGTGCACAAGAGTCATATAGAAATGAAAAAACACTCTGATATACACTCTAGAGTATACTCTCCCCCTTTTTGTTAGGAATAAACAAAGGGTCAAGGAGAAATGAGGGCAAGAGATGAAGGTATGATCAATGATTATGATGCATGAGGGGTGTGAGATGAATGAGAAAATGAAGCTCAAACAAAAGAAAAAACAAAATGCTACAAAGCATAAGGTAAACATGACATGCTAGGATGAAGAAACAAGGTATATACCAATGTATGACAAGGGTAGCAAAGGTGTGTGCAAGAGGTGGCTATGTGCAATGCATGACCAAAGCATTGAAAATGCACATGTGGGGCAAGGTGTGTTAAATACACAACCAATGAACCAAACATGATCCTAGTGAGGAAACATGATAAACCCCAAAGTTTGGTACTCATCGAAGTCCAAACAAGTGAGAAAATTCCTAAGAGGCATTGTATCTGAATGTTCAATTAGTGTATAAAACACTATGAAAGTTTAGACCCCCAATTTACAAATTACCAATTCAAGCTTAATATTAAACAATGTATGTGCAAAAAATGAATATAAGCTTATACCAAAATTGATAAACAATCTAAACCAAATAAAATCACATCCACAGCAGAAGTTAAATGGAAAAGATTAAGGGAAGAGAGATGCAAACACAAGGACAACACAATGATGTGTTATCGAAGAGGAAATCGAAACCTTTAGCCTAAAACCTCTCCACCGCCCTCTAAGCGGTCCATAATCCACTAAAAAATGAAGTTGGGATACATGAACAGTAGGAGACCCTCCAAGCCTAATCTACCTAGTGTACCTAAGCCCTCCAAGCTTCTTGCTCCAATGAGTGCGCCGAACCTTTGTCTTCTTTACAAGTCCTCACACCGATATACAAGCATATAATCTCTCGTTCTCCGTAGATACTTGAGAATATGCTTTACTGCTTGCCAATGTTTTGGTCCTGGATTCGATTGATATCGACTGACCATGTCAACTGAATAGCAAATATTTGGTCTAGTACAAAGCATGGCATACATGAGACTTCCTACTGCAGAAGCATAAGGAACTTGTCTCATCATATCTTCTTCCTCTTGAGTCTTAGGCCTTTGGTCATCAGACAGAGGAACTCCATGTCTGAAAGGAAGTAATCCCTTCTTGGAGTTTTGCATGCTAAACCGTTCCAGAACCTTATCTATATATCCAGCCTGTGATAAGCCTAACATCTTATTCTTACGATCTCGCCAAAGCTTGATCCCCAGAATAAAGTTAGCCTCACCCAAGTCCTTCATATCAAATTGTTGGAATAAAGCCAACAAGATGGTTGATTAAATTCAACCTTACAATTGAAAACAAACAAACAAAACCATATTAAACAGAACAAAGCATAAAGCTAGACTAACTCAAAATAAAAGCAAAACACACAAGTTATGCAAAAACAAAAACACGAAGAGAGAGAAGAAAGTGATAGAATCACTTGGAGACTTTTTCCTTCCACACCTTGGAAGAACCTTTCTGTCTAGCAAATCCATGATCCGCCGGTGAAGCAGAAGAATTGAAACCATTCATGTTCGAAAGGAACATAAAGGCTTTGAGAAGATCTCCAAGGGGGGTAAGAGAGGATTGAAGCTGATTCTGGCTTCTAGATGCTATCATGCCGTTGCTCTGTTGAGTGGCTAACCACTTATAGCAATTTGGTCGAGTATGACAGAGATGCTGCTTCTTCTGTTTAGGCTTTTGAGAGTTAGCCTTCTTAGCCCTAGAGTTTTTAGCTTCTTTCTTATCCTGCTTAAGGGGTGCGCCTAAGATAGATTTACCCTTGTCTATGTTCTCACTATCTAAATTAGTTTTAACATCATTTTTCTCAATTTCAACATTATTACTAGGATAAACAAAAACAGTGGTACTAGTAGAAGCAATATTAGAAGAAGATTTCTGAAGACTAGGCATCTCATCAAGCTTTGCACTTGAAGTCCTCTCTAATTGAGCTCTGACTTGAAATAGTTCAACTTTAAGTTTCTTGGTCTTCTCAGCCAAGAAATTATTTTCAAACCTTAGTGCTCCAATAGTCTGATTTGCTTTATCAAACTTTGTGGAAAGCTCTTCACGATCAAGTTCCACATCACTAAGCTTCTTGGTGGCTAGCCTATAAAGTTTCTTCTGCTTCTCAGAAACTTTGTACAATTTCTCATAGGCTGTATGGATATCATCTTGATCATCCATCTTCTCGAACTTAGACTCCACCAAGTTCTCTTCTTCATCAACATCTTCAGCAATTCCCTCAGTAGGATTGACAATGGCAGTGAAGGTATTCAAGATTCCATCATCCTTATTGTTGGAATCATCCTCAGGCTTGGTGTTGCTTAAAGTAGCGGCAAGTGCCTTGCTCTTCCTAATGCTCTTGAGACATGTAGGACACTCCTATTTCATGTGATTGAAGCCTTGACACCCAAGCACATTGGTCCTGCGGGAACATTGTACTGACCGCCATTCCTACCACCCTTCTTCCCTTTGTCTTGACTCTTAAACAGAGAATAACTGGATTGCCTACAGTCCTTGTTGAAGCCCTTTCCATTTGCATTCTTCATAAACTTCTTGAATTGCCAGGTGATGTAGGACTTCATCTTAGAATCTTCATCATCTGAAGACTCATCAGTAGCACTACTCTTGGCTTTTAATGCCATGCCACCTTAGAAGTTTCAGTAGAGGATATCTTCTTGAATTCCTCATTAGTGACCGCACTGAATAAAGCATTCAATGCTCTGCTGTTGAAATTTGTCGCCTTCATCTTAGCATTATGCCAATCGACCGGCGCTTCCTTCGGCTTGGTCTAGCCTATCTCAACAGCTTGCCACACTTTCTCATCTAAAGTTTGCAAAAAAACTCTCATGCATACTTTCCAGTAAGCATAGTTAGTGCCATCAAATAAAGGAGATACAATTAATGACTATCCTCTATCCATGACAAACAGGGGTCAATGGATCAACACAGCAAAGATTAACCCTAATCAGAGTGTGCTTGCTCTGAGACTCTGGATAGGCCAAAAACATAATGACCCCTTGTGATGAATTAATTGATTAATTAGCCAAATTTATTAATTAATCAATTTAACAAACAAAGCACGTGGCAGCATAAACAAATCACCAATTAAACTAAGTATGTAGTAGAAAATAAATTGACACAGTGATTTGTTTACGAATAGGGAAAGCCTAAAAGGCAAAAACCTAACCGGGCAATTTTAAGGTCACCACTTCCGAGAATCTACTATTATCAAAACAAGCGGTTACAAGTAAATGAATCCTAGTACCTTATACCAACCCATAGTTGAACCCTTATACCAATACTCAATTGGACTTGTTCTGTAGTGACAATCTCTCTTGGAAATGCACGACTCCAAGTACATGACTAACCAATTATGTGGATCCTAGTATGGGACTTCAATCACCAACTAGAGAAGGTTGTTGGCTGCAACATTCTTCAGTTCATCAACGATGAAGATCCAGAAGATGTTTGGTCACAAAACCCTTTGATGCATAAACACAACTTCTACACAAGAACGATGAATTAGGGCAAATTCTGCCTTCGGTCACAATTTGCTTGAACAAAGTTTGCTTAACACTTGTGCAACTTCTGTCACCTTTAACGGCCCTTAAAATAATCATTTTATATGTCTAGGGTTGTGAGAAAAAAAAGCCCAAACACATAATCACAGATTAGAGTCAAAATAGAACTGGAAATCTATTTTTCATAGACCTCGATAGATAGACATCTGTCTAGAAGCTGTAGAGTCACAGGATTGGAAAAGCTCTTCAAGCTCGATAGATACTAACTGTCGAGCTAGCTGTCGAGCTTTAATGGCGGACACTTTTCAAACTTGAATCTTGGATAGACTTGCATGGTTTCAACACTTAGTCTTGAAACACTGCTTCTTGAAGTATTAAACACATCCTAGATCTACCCAAATACGAGTAAAGTGATGGAAAAATACATGTACGCAGTGGAAAAATAACTGATCTACTTCATTCAGAATTGATAACATGCATAATGTAAGTTTCAAAATATAGAACAAGAGAGTGTACCTTGGTGCAGTGAATTTCAAAACCAAAGATCAGAAGTTCTTAGGAACACTTTCAATCTACACTCCAATTCCACTAACGCCCAAGATGTGTGGTCTCTCAATCAGTTTCTAAGAGAGAATTATTGAGTGGCTTCACTCACACATACACACCATTTCACAATAGTGTCTCTCTTTTTTCATATATTAATATTTTTGTATGTGTCACCCTTTATATTTAACTGATTATCTAATTGGGTTGGACTATTGCGCCTTTCCAATTGGGCTTTAATATGTGGCTTGGAGTGGGACCAAAAGGGACCACTAAGACGCTAGCTCCAATGGGCCTTGGGCTTTTCTGTTAACTCTTGACAAGTCCAAAGTTACCATTAATTATATTTAATACCATTATATAAATATAATTGTACTCTAGGCCTTATTAATAAATTATATCCCAAGACTTTATTATACATGTAACCCCTTCATAATATATTCGTAGTAATACAAAGTCATGAAAGAAGACTGTCACTTTGTAGATTACTACATCTTAATCCTTGAGTACCCGGTTTAATCATTTTAAGTTATTCACCATATATTTATGAAATACAATTTCATAAATATATACTTTAGTAATTTCTTACTAAAGTGGTTAGGCCTAACTGTCTGAATAACTGAACCTATTAAACTTATCTCAAGGGAATATTTTATATTTCCGTTAAGAGAATATGAATTCCATCTTGAGAATATATGTTCCATCAACACTAAATGTGGCTGCCCAACATACTGAAGTTTTGACCGTGAAAGCTCGATAATATGTTGAAAACACAAGAGCTGTTTCGACCCCCCAATTAAAATTACGGCTCGATATATTTTACACAACTTTAATACAACGTGCAGAATAGTGTAAAAGCGAGTGGATGAATAAGTAAGCTACTCTAATCCATAAACTAAGCAACACAATAGTATAATGGAATTAAACAAGAGTAGGGAAGAAGGATGCAAACACAGAAAACACTGAGACGTGTTTTCGAAGAGGAAACCGAAGAACTCGGCGAAAAACCTCTCCGCCGCCCTCCAAGCGGAAATCGATCTACTAGACAATCAGTTGGGATACATGGGTTAGCAAGAGACCCTCCAAGCCTAATCTACCCGATGCACCTAAGCCCTCCAAGCTCCTACTCCAACAAGGCTTCTCGGAACCGTGTCTTGTCTAGCACCCCGGATCCCGCAACAAGCTCCATGTTGCATCTGCCATTCCGGGCTTCTTCCAATGCTTCCCAGCAGCACCAAAAATGTCTCACAGCACTCTCAAAGGGTGTGATAAGTGTTTTGGCTATCAACCTCTCAATGGTGTGGAAATGGAGAGGGAAGGGTTGAGGAGATACCACAAGCAAGTGTATAGAGAAATGTGGGGATGACAATCTCTAATTCACAATGTGTTTGGCTAGGGTTTTCTCTTTGAAGCATTCCTCAACATTTGTGGGTAATGAGGGTTTATATAGGATAGGTGCAAAATGTGTGAATCATTCAGTACAGGCTGGCAGAACAGCTTGTCTCGTGGGTGTCTCGCGGGAAGGCCTTACCCGCGAGATACTCGCGAGAGACAGCTGTCTCCACCTGGCCTGACTCTTCGCATTCCAGCATGTGCAGGGCACATGCTTCACTTCACGGGAAGCTAGGTCGCGACATACCCGTAAGAATCCTCCAGTCTTCCAAATGCTTGAGTCTTCACACACTCTCTCTATCACATAACCCTTACAACAAATCCCACAATAAATACAGGGTATAAACGATTGAGAATAATTACAATCAAATTTGTCACGGAATAAAAGCCAACAAAAATACATAGTTGTAAATAACAACTTTACAATCTCCCCCTTTGGCTATTCCGTGACAAAACCCTAAAACAGACTCTAGACATAAACGTGAGTTTGGGAACAAAGGCAAAACTCACTCACACCTAATTCTAGATTCTGAAAAGCTCTTGAAACATATGACAAGTATCTCCTGAAACACAACAACAAACTAATATCGCTGAATGCAGAAAATCTTGAAAAGCATATGGAGCAATGATAGCATGATCAAGCAAAATGGAATAAAAATAATAGACCATGGCAAGATCAAACAAGCAATCACTTACGCAAAAGTGATCACTATGCTCATTCACACAATGAATGACCATCCGGACATGCAAGGTGATAGACTTAAATAAAGAGTATCATTTGCAAGTCCAACACTCAACCAATGCGAAATACATGAAGTATTTGCATCTAGGAACAATCCTACTAGGGCACAAGAGTGTTGTACTGAAGTAAAATGTGTGACATTAAACTTCAATAACACAAACAAAAAGGCTGCATAAACAAAGTACTAAATATGCATGGCATACACCATAAAAGCCTACAAATTATGCAATGAAATAAACCCTTAAAGCTTACAAAAGCAACATGGGTACATGCAAAGTATGCTACAAAGCATAGAGAATATCACATAAGAAACTTCTGAAATATTACTTAAATATAAACATAATATCAAAGTTTTAGAGCAGAAGCAGAAAAACTAGTAACATAGAAACTGTTGTTGTTAACTTCTTTTCCCCCTATCACCATGCTCCCCATATCAATGACATCATCTCCCCCTTTTTGTCATGGAATAGCTAGTCATTCTCTTCTAGCTTCCGTTGAATCTCGTCCAGCTGAGTTTGAATTGATGTGAACTGTGAATCAACACGTCTGTGGTGAGTGTACATGATAGTTGCCAGCCCGGACATCTTTGTACTCATCTCTTGAAGAGCAATGGAGATATTGTTGAACTGTTCATCATAGGCACGAGTTGCAGAACTCGAGGTTCCTGATGGTGCGTGACTTTCTTGCTTGGTGCTCTTCTTGGTGTGGCTCATACTTGCATGGAAAGAGCGAATGTTAATTGGACTTGGCCTTGGATACGGACGTTCATCCTCCAATGAATGGACACCTTTGAGTTTCAAAATTTTCATCCTCCAATGCAATTCCTTGAAGCAGTCCGGTCAATTGTTTTTGCCAAAATGTGAAAAATATGAGAGCACACATCAATCTCTACGTCCGTGATCAAATCGTTCAAAAACAATGCTCGACCAAGATTCATATATCCGGTGCTGGACAAGGGATATAGATTGCTACACATGATCATTGAGAGAAGTCGTAATTCGGAAGAAAGGGATGCCACACTGATTGACTTCCTATTGGAGGAGAATTCCAAATTAGCTCCTAAAGACTGTTTGAGATACTCTTCGTCTGGGTTCAGCTCATCATATACTGGCGGTATGGAGAGTATTGGCCGGTTGATGTGTAGAATTTCCGCCAAGTACATTGGTGTGACGGAAAAACTCTTTCCTCTAACCCAACATTTAATCTCTTCTCCGACGACACTTGCATTGGCATAAAATTCCTTAACCATGTTTTCATATGTATCCTCGAAAGTCGAGAGCAGATAGTTCCAATCTTTCGTGGCAAACCAAATGGGTATTTTTGTGTCCCTGAGTGATGGCTGATCAACCCCCCTTTCAACTATCAAAGGAGCATCCCGAAAGTGGTTCTTGTAGGATTCAAAAGCAGCATAAGACCTAAACAAGTGAGAATCAAAAATTCCTGTTGAACAACGAGCTCTCTTTGGTCTGGGTGAATCAGCATCAACATCAATGATCGGCTCTTTCCCTTTGTTGCTACGTCCTTTCACAGCTGAAGTCTTGAATGGAGACATCTGGGCAACGAGCAAAAAAAAAAAAACAGGTGACAAATGCACCACACACAGAACACAGAACACAGAATTTGATTAGATTCAAGTTAGATCAAAACAAAAGTAACACTGCATAAAACACTTCATAATCAACTCCAAACAATATGCTGAATGCATAGACATAACGTATAAAATTAAGAGACTGTGCAAGTGTGTGTGTTTGTGTGCATGTAACAACCCATAGTTTGAAATCACTTGATTTCAATTTGGCACAAAAATGTCACTCGGACATTTTGACAAACATCTAGCATGCACAAATGCAAATATAACATGAAAAATGCATGAACATGGAAAAATCAACCCTCAATACATGATAAAATGCCATAAGGGGCCAATACAAATGCAGAAACAACAAATGGGACACAGCCCAATCAAAATATTTGAGAAAAATTTGCCCAATTTAGAAACTAACCCAAAATTCCCAAAATATGAAACCCTAGTGACAAATCAGCATAAAGAAGGAGAAATTTGAAGGATAATGCTTTAGAAGACATACCTTGAGGTTGACAATGCAGAAAGAAATGCTAGGAAATGAAGGGTTTAGATAGAAATTAACAATGGGTTAAAAGAGGGTTCGAGGAGGGCTGAACGAGGGAAATGAGAAATTTTTAAGAAAAGGTCACATCTGCTACATATAAAGATGAAACACGCGTTTTTCGCGGGTTACAGAGTAGCGAACCAGTCGCGAGACAGTCGCGAAAATGGCCACTGAAGCACAAAATTTTCGCAAGAAGCATTAGGTCGCGAAACAGTCACGATAACCTCTATCTGAAATTTGGAAAATCCAATTTTTAGCCAAACACCATTTCGCGAGAAGCTTTTGGTCGCGAGACAGTCGCGAAAGTTTCTGTGTGACAGGATGAAAAGATTATTTCCCTCAAGCCCTTTTCACGGGAAGCTCTAAGTCGCGAGCTTCTCGCGAGACAACCCCTGAACCAATTTTTGAAAGAAGGCACACAAATGCATTTTGATCAACAACAAAAGACATGAAGGTCTAAAAACACTTTCAAAAACAAATAAAACACTCAAAAATCTTTTTAGGTTTGATCAACAGGTTCATGAGATTACACATCACATTTGAACATATACAATCACACAAATGAGATAGGCATTCATTGAATCAAAGTCTTGTGTGTTGTGTATGAGTATCAAATGTGAAATAGTCCTTAGACCAGAGCGAAGCTTTAATGATCAATTCAATCGAGTCATACACAACTGATACGAAATCAGGTGGACTATCTCCATTATAGAAATGAGTGTATATGACCTCCCACACATTGAATACATAACTTCAGAAGCTTTTCATTTGGCTTCTGCATAAGGCATAACAATTGGTCCATTTTACTTTTGATTGGACAAGGAAAACAACATCCCCTTTTTTTTTTTTTTTAGATTGGTGCTTGAAATTTGTGATATTTCAAAATTTACGAGTAGCTTTTGGCTTTTTGAGCACCGAACAAAAACATTAAGAAGAGTCGCTTTCCCTTTTTCCTAGTCGAATACTAGTATGTGCGACAGGCTTTTACAGCTTAATATCTCTTTTCATTTGGAGATTTACATTTGGTGAGCTCTTTTAGCAAACACATAAAAATAAAGTGGGAAGAGATATAGACACAAGTCTATGCAAGTATCAAGACCAACAAGACTATTGACCAATCATTCATGACAAGCTTGAAGATCTATTTACAACAGTCACACATAGTGTTCAAGATTTCTTCCACATAGAAAAGAGTGCATATAAGACAAGCCAAGATCGTAAATGCACCATGCCATTAGTACGAAGGTACTAGGTCAAACTCACATGTGACATGCACAGAACACGTGATCAAACTTTTGAGATTTTTCAATTTTTATGGGTTTTTGAAATTTTTGAACACACCCAAAACCGAACAAGAAAAATGAGATCAACAAAAAGAAAATACACAAAAAAAAACTTCTAGAAACTAAACATGTGGAACCACAACAACAAGTATGCAACAAGGAGTAATATAGGTTCACACAAAAGATAGAGTTCAGGGAATGATACCAACACTGATGGTCTTACGCAAAGATTCAAACTTTGGGCCATCTAGAGGTTTAGTAAATATGTCTGCCTTCTGATTCTCAGTGTTGATGAACTCTAAGTACACGGTCCTTTCCTCCACCAGATCTCGAATGAAATGATACCGAATTTCGATATGTTTTGATTTCAAATGTTGAACTGGATTCTTGGACAGATTTATGGCACTTGTATTATCACAATACATACACATCGTGTCTTGAGTGATTCCATAATCATGAAGAAGCTTCTTCATCCATAGTAATTGAGCACAGCAACTTGCAGCAGCAATGTATTCAGCTTCAGCTGTTGATAGAGAGACTGAATTCTAGTTTTTGCTTATCCATGACACCAGGTTATTTCCAAGATAGAAGCATCCACCAGAAGTACTTTTTCTATCATCAATGCATCCAGCCCAATCAGCATCAGAATATCCGGCTAAGCATTCATTTGAATCTCTCGAGTACCAAATTCCATAAACAGAGGTGCCATTTATGTAGCGGATAATTCTTTTAACAGCTATTAAATGTGACTCTTTGGGGGCTGCCTGAAGTCGAGCACATACGCCTACACTGAAGGCTATGTCTGGTCTGTTGGCTATGAGATATAGGAGGCTGCCTATCATGCTTCTATAAAGTGTTGGATCCACTTCTATACCTGCTGCATCCCGACTCAGCTTTGATGAGGAGCTCATTGGAGTGGACGTATGTTTCTTAGAGTCTAGACCAAATCTTTTAACAAGATTTTTGGCATATTTCTCTTGAGATATAAATATCCCATCTTTTCGTTGTTTCACTTGAAGTCCAAGGAAATAGTTCAGCTCCCCCACCATACTCATCTCAAACTCCCGTTTCATTTCTTCGAAGAATTCATGAGCCAAATGATCAATTGTGGATCCGAAGACAATATCGTCCACATATACTCGAGCAACTAGGAGAGACTTCTCATCTCTTTTTACGAACAATGTTCGATCAGCAAGTAAGTTGTGAGACGATCATACCATGCTCTTAGTGCTTGCTTCAACCCATACAGTGCCTTCTTCAACCTTAACACATGATCTGGAAAATGAGGATCTTGAAATCCCTTGGGTTGCTCAACGAATACTTCTTCATTTAGAAAACCATTTAGAAATGCACTTTTTACATCCATTTAGTACAGTTTGAAATCCATAACACATGCGATGGATAGTAGAATACGAATTGACTCTAATCTTGCTACTGGTGCAAATGAATCATCAAAATCTATGCCTTCCACTTGGGTATATCCTTGAGCTACCAACCTAGACTTGTTTCGAACTATCTCACCGTCTTCATCAGTTTTGTTCTTGAAGATCCACTTGGTGCCAATGACATGAGTATCTCTGGGTCTTGGGACCATCTCCCATACATCATTTCTGACAAACTGATGTAACTCCTGATGCATAGACTCGATCCAATTTTCGTCTCTAAGGGCTTCCTCTACCTTCTTGGGTTCGAATTAAGCAAGGTAACAATTGTACGTCACATGATTCGCACTGTATTTTGGTCCTTTTCTCAACCGAAGTCCCTCATTTACATCACCAATGATATTACTTGATGGATGATTGAGCATTACCCTTGATGACGGCCTCTTGGAGGTAGAAGGTTCTTCATCACGAGAGATTGGAGGTTGAACTTCCGAAGGGGTGAGAAGGCTAGAAGACCCTTGTGCTGATCTGGTCTCCCTTCTTGGTATAGAGGGTGTAGACTCTCTTTCTGGAGATTCTTTTTCGATCTCATCATCTTGTGACATGTTGTCCTCAACCTCCCCCTTCTTCAGGTTCGTTCCTTCACCATCATCCCTTTCCCTTTCAGATATGGTATCATCAATGACCACATTGATTGACTCCATTACTGTCTTAGTGTGTTTATTGAAGACCCTATACGCTCGGCTATTTAATGAATAGCCTAGAAATATCCCTTCATCACTTTTAGCATTAAATTTTCCAGGATTCTCTCTATCATTGAGTACATAACATTTGCTCCCAAATATTCGGAAGTATTTCACCTTCGGCTTCTTTTCTCTCCAAATTTCATACGATGTCTTCTTCGTTCCTGCTCGGAAGTAAATCCTATTCCCAATGTGACATGAAGTGTTCACAGCTTCAGCCCAAAACTTCTGTGGAAGGTTCTTGTTGAGTAACATTACTCGAGTCATTTCTTGAATCACCCGGTTCTTCCTTTCAACTACTCCATTCTGTTGTGGAGTCTTTGGGGCTGAGAATTCCTTCTTGATACCGTGTTCATTGCAAAATACTTCAAACTTTGCATTTTCAAACTCTTTCCCATGATCACTTCTAATTTTGATGATAGGTACTCCCTTTTCATTCATCAATCTCTTGCACAATTTTTCCATCTTATTACATGCTTCCGATTTCTCTCTAAGGAAATCCACCCAGGAATACCTTGAGAAGTCGTCAACTATCACCATAATGTACCGCTTTCCACCCATGCTTTCTGTTCTTGTAGGACCCATCAAATCCACATGCAGTAGTTCTAACGGACGAGAGGTTGCAACCACATTCACTTTAGGATGGCTTGACTTTGTTTGTTTTCCCAATTGACATGGACCACAAACATTCTTCTCAATTTTCCCAAACTTAGGTAGACTAACCACAGCCTCAAGCTTCGAAACTTTTGCCACTTATTTGTAATTTGCATGTCCAAGCCGTTGATGCCACAACTCCAAGAGGTTTACCCGAGCACTTCGACATGCTATGCTGGGTTTTGGAATAATCCCATAGCAGTTATCAGTGGTCCTTAGTCCCTTTAGAACTTGAACACCTTCTTCATTCAAGATTAAACACCCTTTCTTGGAAAATTGGACCAAGAAATCTTCATCACAAATCTGAGTGATACTTAGTAAGTTCACTTTTAATCCCTTAATATACAGCACGTCGGTTAACAAAGGCAGACCCGGAATATCCACCGTTCCTTTTCCAAGAACTTGTGAGTGACTACCATCTCCAAATGTCACAAATCCATCTTCCTTCTCTTTAAAAGTTTTGAACAGTGATTTTTCTCTAGTCATATGCCTAGAACACCCGCTGTCAAGGTACCACAAACACGAGTTAAACACTTTCAATGCAGTATGAACAAAAAGGCATGCATGAGAGAGACATTCTTGACCATCAAGACAAGAATCATTTTTCCTTACTTCATTCAAGGATGAGTGAAGTTTCCTTTTTAAACGACTAAGTTCATCACTTAACTGTCTATTTCTTCTCTCACAATCATAGATTAAGGACTTTGACTCACATAGGCTGTTATGTATATCATGGTTCCTATGAACTAATGATTTCAGCATGTGACTAAAAATCCTGGCATGTTTCTTGGATTTAAATAACTCTAAGAGTGCATTACTAGAACAGTGTTCAAATATGCTCATTGAGTCATTTTCACAAACATTTTTCAAGTCCTTCATGGTAGACATAACAAGAACACTTTTCAAAACACATCAAGGGGTCTAGGATCACACTTAGTTATTAAAACCACAGCAAGTGTACCCACTCTGATACCAATTGAAAGCTCGATAATGTGTTGAAAACACAAGAGCTGTTTCGACCCCCCAATTAAAATTACGGCTCGATAGATTTTACACAACTTTAATACAAAGTGCAGAATAGTGTAAAAGCGAGTGGATGAACAAGTAAGCTACTCTAATCCATAAACTAAGCAACACAGCATTATAATGGAATTAAACAAGAGTAGGGAAGAAGGATGCAAACACAGAAAACACCGAGACGTGTTTTCGAAGAGGAAACCGAAGAACTCGACGAAAAACCTCTCTGCCGCCCTCCAAAGAGAAATCGATCCACTAGACAATCAGTTGGGATACATGGGTTAGCAAGAGACCCTCCAACCCTAATCTACCCGATGCACCTAAGCCCTCCAAGCTCCTACTCCAACAAGGCTTCTCGGAACCGTGTCTTGTCTAGCACCCTGGATCCCGCAACAAGCTCCATGTTGAATCTGCCATTCCAGGCTTCTTCCAATGCTTCCTAGCAGCACCAAAAACATCTCACAACACTTTCAAAGGGTGTGATAAGTGTTTTGGCTATCAACCTCTCAATGGTGTGGAAATGGAGAGGGAAGGGTTGAGGAGATACCACAAGCAAGTGTATAGAGAAATGTGGGGATGACAATCTCTAATTCACAATGTGTTTGGCTAGGGTTTTCTCTCTGAAGTATTCCTCAACATTTGTGGGTAATGAGGGTTTATATAGGATAGGTGCAAAACGTGTGAGTCATTCAGTACAGGCTGGCAGAACAGCTTGTCTCGCGGGTGTCTCGGGGGAAGGCCTTACCCGCGAGATACTCGCGAGAGACAGCTCTCTCCACCTGGCCTGACTCTTCGCATTCCAGCATGTGCAGGGCACATGCTTCACTTCACGGGAAGCTAGGTCGTGACATACCCGTTAGAATTCTCCAGTCTTCCAAATGCTTGAGTCTTCACACACTCACTCTATCACACAACCCTTACAACAAATCCCACAATAAATACAGGGTATAAACGATTGAGAATAATTACAATCAAATTTGTCACAGAATAAAAGCCAACAAAAATACATAGTTGTAAATAACAACTTTACAGACCGTAACTTTAGATCTCACTCTTGATATATCAAAGTAACCTACACTTCATGATCAGGTCCATTATCCTCTCAGGATTAAGAGTTCATGTAAATATAAGTCGTGAGATTTATTATTCAATTGACAGTCGTTAGGAGAATAATAAATCTCACAGTGGTCCAGTTCAATATGTCTTAACTCTTAAAACATATCAACATATCAACTATAAGTCTCCACTTCCGTGATCAAGACAAATCATCTTAGTTGATATGTTATAGTCTTCGCAGATGAAATGCCCGATTTCATCACTGACTACGAACTAAAATTCTGAGTTTACAAATAACTTGTGATTTATATCTTCTGTGACTAAATCACATAAATCACATACTATGCATCTCATGGACTAAATGATAATGTCTGAATATTCATGTTACTATTATTTAGATAATAATAAAACAACTTTATTAATTACAATATTAAGTCATACATCATGTCAAACATAATGTCATAAATAATATCATACATAACATCATACAATAGGATTCTAGGGTACTAATCCCAACATAAAGTGCATTTTGTCAAAGGCCAATCACATAAAATGGTAACATATGTTCCTAACAAGTGAATCACATATGTCCTAACATATATAAATAAAAAGAGGATTTTCCTCTTTGGACTGGACTTTTATGTGATTCAGAAATACTTCTAAACCTTACTTTTAATAGGGAAAAAACTTGAGAACAACCTGGTAAAAACTAAAAATATATCTTCAACTCCACTTAAAATGCCTACAAAATAGAACACTCTCTTACTAATCCATGTCTTCAAAAAAAAATTATTCATTTTTTTTTTAAAAAAAAGGAAAATTATGACACTAGACCAAAAAATAAATAAATAAATAAAGCCTCATCGCATGCGCAACGCGCATGTGAAGAGGCTAGTGTGTGTGTGTGTATATATCTTGAAATCCTCTATTGAAATCTTGTCACATCAATTATACAACTTCACACACTATAATAAATAAAAATCATATACAACGCGCGTGGAATAGATATTGCCATATACAACTTCAATTATAATAAATAAAAATCATTCTATTAATGACTATCATAAACTGAAATTAAATTTAATAATTTTACAAAATTGTAGAATATATAACGATACAAATAACATCATAATAAATGCAAATTAACAACTACTATAATGTTCTAATTTCATATTTAGGAAAAAAAGGGGGGGGGGGGGGGAGATAATCATTACTTTAATTTCAGTTGATTTCATAATAGTGTACAACAAAAAATTTTCATGTCTTATAATTTTGCACATTATTATTCTAGTATAAATTTTATAATTAAGTACATGTTGACATTTTATTCTATATTTAAACCTCCATTAAAATATTCTCATATTATATTTTCTTTAAAAGATAGAATAGATAATTTTATATACATACACAACTATAAGAAATATTATTATACTAATAAATGTCATAATTATTAAATTTAATATTTGGACAAAACATAAAGGAGAGAATCCGACCTTACAATACTTTACGACACATTTCATTAGTCGAAAAAATTTGATCAAACAAAATTTATTCTTGCCATATATTCACATAATGTCTCTATACATTTAACTGTATAGTTGTTCACTACTAAACTGCACCTTGTCTCACTTCTCTTTCTTTGGCAAAATTCAACAAGAAACCTAAATCATGAGAACTCTCTCTACCTATATCCTTTGTTTGCTTGTTCTCTGCCTTAGTGTTGGCGCGCACTTTATACAAAACTTCATGCTCTTCGGCTTTGTTAGTTTATATTAGTAAGATATTTCTTGTTATTTAAAGATCCACCATTATACTCTTTGCCTTTATTAATTTTATTGGACCATTGTATCTCCTTGTGATTTCTCATCCTTTGTTCCTCTGATAGTTGTGGTTATAAAAGAGTATTGTTTTAATCAAGGAAAAAAACTTATTTAAGTTTCTTTTTTTTTTCATATATATTTTTTAATTTGCTATCATTTTTTTTAATATATATCTTTTAATTTGCTATCATTTTTGTTTCATTATAAGAATTATATTCTAATTAAATTATATTCAATCATGATTATAGGTAGCAAACCCATGGTGGTGGATGCTAAAATGTGCCTAGTGGACCGGTTTGTCTTTAGTCCTGGATCGGATTGCTTGCCGAGAGACTGCAATGCAGATTGCTAATACATTTCTATATATTTAGCGGAGACTGCTAAATATAGATTATATTTTACTAATAAATTCAAAAAATGAACATGCTTGATAAAATAAATAAAAATTATGATAGGATGGTAATTTTATTACTGAGAATAAAAGATTTTAGGATTTGTGCCCTAAAATCCTATTGTTTGACATTATCTATTGAATAATAATTTTTATTTTATTTTTGACACTATTGTGACATGAATATTTGGACATTAATTTACAGTTCATGAGATGCATAGTATGTGATTTCGGAATAGGATATGATGTGTGTGAAGAAGATCAAAATACAGGCCTAGTTCCTTTTAGGACCACATATTTTTGCCCCATATAGTTACTATATGAATAAATGTCATAATTATTGAATATAATAGTTGGACAAAACTTTTTTTTTTTTCTAAGAAACCCCTATCAATGGGGAGTATTATTAAGTACTAAAACGAAGGTCAAAATTGTAAGCATCAATCGTGTCTGGTGGAATAGGCTCCATCCAAACATCCAATGGACTAGTTACAGCTCGTCTAGCTAGTCTATGAGCCACACAATTACCTCACCTCTTAATATGGTGAAAAAATACATGACTAAAAAAAGAACAAAGAAAAGTAATGTCTTGTAAGATATGCCGAAACTCAGATTGAGTCATACGGCCACAATTGATTGAGTTATTAATGACTTCTGGATCACCTTCAACTATTAATCTTCAAAAACCCAACTCCTTTGCAAATTAAAGAGCTTGGCGCGCTGCTAGCACTTCCACCATCTCTACTAAAGCAAGTAGTGGAATTTGTTGTGTTAAAGCAGCCATAACCAATTTGTCATCATTATAGATTATAATACCAAGGCCAGCCTTGTTTTCTTCTGCAAAGTGTGCTCCATCAAAGTTAACTTTAAGTAGACCTGACAGTGGAGGATGCCATCTGACTGACCTCGCTGTGCATAGGGTCATGGTGTGGATTAGACGTAGTTGTTGGTACTCCTCAAGACCTTCACAAGCCATAGAACTGATCTTTGCCAATGGGACCATGTCTTATTCATAAATTCATACTTACACAAACAATACAAATATATATTTATGTATAGAAATATATAAATAGCAATAATCCCGAAACGGTACACCAAAATATTTCGTTTCTTTGGCCAAACTGAAACAATCTCTAATACAAAATTGACTCCGTTTTTCTACATATATCCTTTATTTGCTTATTCTCTTCATTACTATTGGTACGCTCTTCATTCAAAACTTCATGCTCTTCTACTTTGTTAGTTTACATATAAGTTAGATATTTTCTGTTATTTAAAAATCGCCCATCATATCTCTTTACATTTTTAATTTTATAGGACCATCATATCTCCTTACAATTTCTCACCTTTTGTTCCTATGTATAATTGTGCCTAAAAGAAAATTATATCATCTTATAAATATTAGAGAGTATAATTTTAATCAAGGAAAAACACCTGTTTGCTACTAATATATTGTCTCTATTTTTTATTTGGTCTTCAAGTTTCATAACTTTCATTTTTTTTTTCTTATTTTTTTAAATTTGCTATCATTTTTCTTATCCCAACCATCATATCACTTATAGAAAAGTCTATTTTTAAACTAACAGTGCAGTTGATTAGCCATTTAGGCATTTTTTGTAGGTGGAATGGTGGTGGGGGCCAAAATAATAGTAAAATTAAAAAACCAAATAGATAGCAAAATGAAAAATATAAAGATATAAATAAAACTTGTAAAATCTTGAAAACCAATTTTAAAATAGGGTTAAATAAAATATAGTACCTAGAAAGTTGTTTTTTTTTTTTTTTTTTTTTTTTGCCTTTTAGTCTATGGCTCAATGGTGGTAACTTAGGCAAGCTAGTTAAAGAAAGGACTTCGGGAATTCAATTACTAGCAGGAGCTTGGAGGGCTCAAGTATATAGGTGGATATGGGCTTGGAGGGTTCATAGTCTTACTTGTACTGCAACTATGCATCTAGTCGAGATTTTTCGACAGTGTGATCGGGGAATGGGTTTTTGTGCCTGGTTGCTTGGGTTTTCCTCTTCATAAACACTTTCATGTGTTTAACTTTGGTTCAATTTATTTCCAAATTTTCATATTGCTATTTACATGCTTTAGTTCATTCTTGAATATGCTTGCAATGTGGCATTTGTCTAAAAATACGTATATTGGACTAAGTTGTAGTTTTAGTTTAAAAATGTTTAAGCTATAAAAATTGATTATGGGGGTTCTAAATATATGTCAAGATGTAATTAGCATGTCTCAACATTTCACTGAAAAGGTAAATCTAAATGAATTAGGCTTATATTTGTCAATAAAACCCTGAGAGCATTGGTTTAGAAAATATTTTTAGAAACCTTTTGTGGAAAAAGGAAAAACTAATTTTTTTTTATAGCTTTTTATATTTCCCATAAAAATGGTATCAAAATATTTCTTTAATGGTCTATTAACAATTGCTCTAAGGGCACGCATTAACATTACTTAATTTTTAATTAAATTATTAAACCAATAATTATGAATGTTAGTTTTTCATAAGAAAAACAATAATGTTATATTATTAAAAATATGTGAATAAGAGAGAGAGAGAGAGAGAGAGAGAGAGAGGGGGGGGTAACCAATGATGATTTCTGTAGAATTTTTATCTATAGTTTTTGATTTATTAAGTTATATAAGGAATAACAACTACATACCTTTTAGCATACCTTAGGGATATATATACTTCTCAAAATGCATAATTTTGCAATAAGTTCAGTCAATAAATAAGAGATCTTGTAACTCAATTAGAACTTTTTAGTATATATAACGAAGACGTTAAGATTCAAATCGCCTCTCCTCAAACCATCGAATTATCCATATTTAGTGGGGTAAAATTAATGCTCTTGAATAAGGGGAGGCCAAACCAAAACTCAACGTTGGGCTTTGAGATGATGCCCAAAGGCTTTTAGTATAGTGTTAAGCCTATCCAAGTAAGAATAAAGGCTAAACCTTAGCAAGAACAAAATTAAGGCCCAGAAAAACACTTCATGAGAGTTAACTAATAAATGAGTAGCTCTATGACAACAATGAAAGAAAATAAAATTCTCTAGCAGTAAGGTAAAATTAAGCTGATGATCCAGCAGTCGATTATTGAATAAGTTTAAGTAAGTGTCCACTTCAGGAAATCCTTGTGTATCTCAGTCGAAATTGACCAAGGTACTTTCTACTACTACTATGTCAATATATGGGAAAAAAAAAACTCTATTGTTACAAACACATTATTTTTTCAATGGGGGAAAAAAAAAAAAGTAAAGACCAAAGGTTCCATGGTGAGAAAAAAGGGGTTATTTGGCTTGATATGAAGGAAGAGAGAGATTCTAGCTCAATGTAGTTGAACCAAGATTCTTCTGGAATATATATGTGGGGTAGTAAGGGCTATTTTCAAGTGAATGGGTGAGTAAGTTTGTTGCGAAATGGAGGAGAATAATGATAATGCCATTTCCATTTGCATTCTTCATAAACTTCTTAAATTGCCAGGTGATGTAGGACTTCATCATAGAATCTTCATCGTCTGAAGCCTCATCAGTGTCACTGCTCTTGGCCTTCAATGTCATGCTCTTGCCTGTTAGGACATATGTGATTCATGTTAGGAACATATGTCAATATTTTTGTAGTTGGCTAATCCTTTGACAAAACGTACTTTACTTGTTTTTGGGTTGATTTAGGATGTGTTTAATACTTCAAGAAACATGTTGTTCAAGTCTAGTATTAAAGCCATGAAGATTGGACAAAGAAACAAGTGAAGAAAAGTTGTTCATTAAAGCAGGACAGATAGCTCGACACATGCGGACAGATAGCTCGACACCCCTCGACAACTAGGCTATCTTTCGAGATTTTTAACTTCTTTTTATCACAATCTTGATAGCTTCTCTACAACTGGTGGATTGATCGAGAAAGCTCCTGTCTCCTTGACAGCTCCTCAATAGCTTCTTGATAGCTGTATCCGTCGAAGTTTAAAGCTCAACACCTCCCGATCGATCGAGGTTATAGGAATTCATATTTCTAAATCTGATTTTTAGCTCATGATGACATGTATGTGTAGGGTTTCTTTTCTCACAATCCTATACCTATATAAGGCTTATTTTAGAGGCCGTCATATAAGAGAATATAAGAAGAACGTATTCGAAAGGTGACTAATGCCTTATTCTCTCTGGATGAAGCTACTGTGTCTTTATGCCATAGGGTTTTGTAACCAAGTACTTCTTGATCTTCATTGTTGATGAAGCGAAGAACTTTGCAGGTAACATCTTTTTCTAGTTGGTGATTGAAGTCACGTACTGGGATCCGTGCAATTGGTTAGTCACGTACTGGGATTCATGCATCATCAAAGGGCGGCATTCATATATTAAAGAGTTTAGAGGTTCTGACACAGTAGAAGGTTTCTGCTATGAGTTCATCTACGGGGATTGTAAAGTCTAGGAACAAAGGTTTTGTACTAGATTTGAAACTTCTCTTTGCTATAGTGGATTGCTTTTCAGGAAGCTTTCCCCCAAGGTCTTCTAATGTGAAACTAGTTTGTTACATTGGTTTTCCTGGGTCATCATATCTTATCTTATTTACTTTAACGCTGCATTCATTGTTGACATGATATTGATGTTTGTTTGTTTAAACAAGTTTTATTCATAATAAATCTAATTAACAACTTGAATTTAAAACTTATTAATTCTATCAATCGGGGCCTAAATTTCCCAACAAGTGGTATCAAAGTGGGTTCACTCTAATTGGATTAATTTTCTGAGTGTAATCCTTGACCCCTATTGTCATGGATCGTGGACAATCTCTTTTGATTCTTCCTATATGATGGAACTAATTATGCGTACTGGAAAGTTCGTATGAAATTTTTTTTGCAGGCTCTAGGTGAACATGTATGGCAAGCTGTTGAAGTTGGTTGGATTAAGACAAAGGAAGTGCCGGTGGATTGGGATAATGCAACAATCATTGCAGAAAATTTCAACAGTAGGGCCTTGAATGCTTTGTTTTGTGGGTTGGCCAATGAGGAATTCAAGAAAATATCATCCACAGAAGTTGCCAAGGAAGCATGGACCATTCTTGAGACCACCTATAAAGGTACCAAGGTAGTAAAGACTGTGAAGCTTCAAAGACTCACTAGTAGTTTTGAAGAAATAAGGATGGAGGAGGATGAGACCTTTGATGAGTTTTATGCCAAACTTAAGTATATTGTGAATTCTGTCTTCAACCTTGGAGAATGTGTTATAGAATCTAAAATTGTTAGAAAAATCCGTAGGTCCTTACTTGAAAGATTTCATGCCAAGATCACTGTCATTGAAGAAGCAAAGGACATTGATGAAATTCCTTTGACTGAGCTTGTAAGGAACCTTCAAACCTATGAGATGGGATAAGGCTCAATGGGAAAAGGTGGAAAGAGTAAAAACTTGGCTCTTAACGGTATAAAGGAAGAGATTGAGGACTGTTGAAGATGAAGATGAAAGTGAAGATGAAGATGAAGATGAGGATAAGGATAAGGGCAAACCTCTGAGGAAATCTAAATCCTCAGGGAATGGCAAGAATGAGAAACCCTTTATTCAATGCCATGAGTGCAAATGTTTTGGTCATATGAGGATAGAGTGTCCAAACTACCTCATGAAAGAAAAGAACAAAGAGTCAAAAGATAAAGGGTTGATTGCTACTTGGAATGATACTGAGAATGACTCTTCTGATGAGTATGCGGATGAATGTAGTCACGTTATGGCCTTTGCTGCCTCAACCAATAAGGTGATTGTAGATAGTGCTAGTGACAGTGAGGATTCTTCTGATGATGAAGTGCCCAAGAAGATGACTCTTTAGGAAGCCTATGATAAGCTATGCACTGAATTCATAAAATCTAAAAAGACTTCTCATCTTTGTAGAAAAGAGCTTAATGAGGTAAAAACTAAAAAAGCTAATCTATTAATCAAATTAGATAAGACTACAAGATTAGTTGAGACTCATGTTGTAGAGAACACCTCATTAGAAGAGAAGGTCAAGAATCTTGATGTTGAGCTTAGTCAAGCTAGAACTCAAATAGAGAGGATGTTTAGTGCAAAGCTTAATGAGGTATTGAGTGCTCAAAAGCCTAGTTCTTATAAGAATGGCTTAGGATATGCTGTTTCCTCTGACCCTTCCTCTTCCACGGCTTCTAGATCAAGGACTACCTTTGTGCCACAATCTGAGAAAGGTAATAAAGGTATGAAATCTAAAACTGATTTGTCTAATTCTAAATCCTTTATTAGACCTCATGTTTGTCACCATTGTGGTGTTTCTAGACACATTTGTCCTAATTGCTTTAAGTTGTATCCTCAAAAGCAATTGTCCAAATAGTCACAGGTTTCCTCTCAAAGACCTACACCTTTGTTTAGAGAGTTATTAAAATTTTTGATCTTTTTAACTCAATTTCAGGAGAATTTTAATTCTTCTATTTCCTTTAGTATACATACTAGGACAGGTGCCTTTTCATCTTCACGGCCAAAGATTTGTGATGTGTGGGTGAGAAAGAAGCCTAAGACTTAATTGTCTTTTCTGTTTGTCCTTTACTTTAATTCTTTCTATCTAAAATAGGACTCTTTTTGCTTGATTTCTTATCTATTTTTGGAATCATGCTTTCATGCATCTGCATTTTTCTATCATGCCTTCATGCATATGCATCTTTCTTTCTGCTTTCATGTTGTTTGTCTGTTTTTGTTTGGTTGTTTAGTTTTTATTTTGTTTTGTTTACAAAATGAAAAATAAAAAAAATACAAAAGTGTGTGTTTGTGTACATTGGTATTTGTGTACCTTGGATGGCCATTGAAACAAAGTTTTCAAAAATTTGTATCTTTTGTAGCTTAGATGAGCAACTCTATGCACAACTAAGCAAGTGAGCTTTGTAGCTCTTGTTTGTGGTGAGTAAGAGATAACTTTGACGGGTAGGACTAGAAAATCCTAAGAGAAAGGCATAAATAATCATCTCACCACTGTTGCCCGCCAATCATGAAATGACATCTGTATGCTTCGACATAGCAAAAGTGTGATGTCAAGGACATCTGTGTGCTTCGGCATAGCAAAACTGGAATGTCAATTATCATTGGGTATTTCTTTTCTTTCTCTTACATGCCCATACATAATATGCTAAATAATATATATATATATATATATATATGCAAAGAAAAGTAAAAAGAAAAAAGATAAAAAATGCTTTAAATATGATTGCAAGCGTGTATTCTAGGAGATGTAGGAGTTATAGGATGTACCTCAAAGGTGATAGTCTACACAAACAGTTATGATTGTGTGTAAGTTAAAGTGATTTTCTCATATCTCAAATTGTCATAACATGTATACACTTATGTAATCTTGCGATGTTTTTCACATACAACACGCAATGTGATTTGGCTATCACAAGGAATACGTGTGTCTCTGTATGCTCACTAAACTGTCTTAACTTGTTTTTGAAATAAAAAATTGGTTGCACTTGTTTAGTGTGTGTGTGTGTGTTTTGGGATCAATGTGCTTAACATTTTTCTTATTGAGAGATTTGTTTTTCACATGTTTTCCATCTTTCTTTTATCTTGTCATCCATAGTATCTTATTTTATTACATTCATGCATTTATATGGATTTCTTGTGCCTCTTTGATCATCCTTGATCATCTTTATTGATAGGCCAAACGCATATTGACCCCTTGTGATTCAACTTAATTGATTAATTAGCTAAGTTATTAACTAATCAAATTAACATGCAAAATGCGTGGTAGCACAAACAAATCACCAATTAAACTAAGTGCAGCGGAAAATAAATTTGACACAAGGATTTGTTTATGAATGGGGAAAACTTACACGGCAAAAACCCCATGGGTGATTTTCAGGTCACCACTCCCAAAACTCCACTGTTATTACAACAAGCAGTTACAAGTAAAGAAATCCCAGTACCTTATGCCAACCTACAGTTGAACCCTTGTTCAGTAGTGACAGTTCCTCCTTTTGATGCACAACTCCCAAGTACATGACTAACCAATTTAATGCACGGATCCTAGTACCCAGTTTACTCCTTTGCACGAATCCCAATACGTGACTAACTCCACAGCAACCCTTTGATTGTTGTAGTTGATTTGCAGCAGCTTCACATACAAACACCAATAAGATCTTCAATGTTTGTGCAAAAGACTTTGTTTGGTTACAGAACCCAAAGGCATAGAAGAAATGTAGCAAAAACTCTTTTTTCTATAGGAGGAGGCTAGGGTTTCAAAAAGAAAACTTTATGAAGCTCTCTACGGTTAGTTTTTTCTTTTCCCACCTCCTTTAAATAGGAGCTTAATGGGCTCTCCTATTCCAAATAGGTTTACACAAACCTTGGGCTTTCCTAGTCCAATAAGGCTTATACAAACCCATAAACAAATAACCTTTTAGAATAAAACATTGCTAGCTATAATTTGAAAACCCATAAGCTTGATCGATCAAGACATCTGTCGAGCTTTCATGAATCTCGACAGATCGAGCCTCTGTCGAGGAGGTATCGAGACTTGCAAATTGCACTTTTCTTGAGCAGTTCTTGAGTAATCTTCATGTCTTCAAATTAACCACTTGTAATGATCATCTTAAACCTACTTAGATTTACCTAAATACAGGTAAAGTGCGTTTTTTTCAAAGGATATGTCAATTACATAGAAATATGTCCCTAACATTTATGTTTCTCGGGTGAAGCTTTCTAGCTTCTTATACCTTTCGCCAATCATGACAAAATGGGGGAGAAATTGTGGAGACTTTGTGCTTTCCTTTTAAGATTCTACATGTTAGGGGGAGAAATACATTCCTTTGTAAGGGGGAGTTGTGTTTCATCTTGTTAGGGAGAGTGTTTACCTCCTTCTTCTTGTACACCGGTCTTGTGACCATGTTTATATACATTGTGCTTATCTTTGATACTTATATGATGATGTATGTCTTTTTCACCTAACCCTTACATGTGTTGTTTCGTTTCTCTCTTTATACACATGTTTCTTACTACTTGTATGCAATCTATTATTTATATTTCACACTAAGATGCCTTCATAAGTTTTGTTTAAAGTGTTTCAGAAATACAAGTTGTCAAAAGTCTACTTGCCATAAACTCTCTTCTTGCAAAGTTTTTCAAGAGTTTGTGTTAGGATAGATTTTATTGTATTCAACAAGTAAATATGAGTTGAGTGATTTATGACTTCTCTCATATGCTTATTTTTTTGTTATGGTTTTGTCATGAATTGTCAAAGGGGGAGATTGTTAGGACATATGTGATTCATGTTAGGAACATGTGTCAATATTTATGTAGTTGGCTAATCCTTTGACAAAACGCACTTTACTTGTTTTTAGGTAGATCTAGGATGTTTTTAATACTTCAAGAAACATGTTGTTCATGTCTAGTATTAAAGTCATGAAAATTGGACCAAGAAACAAGTGAATAAAAGCTGTTCATTAAAGCCGGACAAATAACTCGACACCTACGGACAGATAGTTCGATAGCTGCTCGACACCTCTCGATAGCTAGGCTATCTATCGAGATTTTCAACTTCTTCTTATCACAATCTCGATAGCTTCTCGACAGCTAGTGGATCGATTGAGAAAGCTCTTATCTCCTTGATAGCTCCTTGATAGCTTCTCGATAATTGTATCTGTCGAAGTTTAAAGCTCGACACCTTCCGATCGATTAAGGTTACGAGAATTCAGATTTCTAGATCTGATTTTCAACCCATGATGACATGTATGTGTAGGGTTTCTTTTCTCACAACCCTAAACTTATATAAGGCTTATTTTAGAGGCCGTCATATAAGAGAACACAAGGAGAACATATGCAAAAGGTGACTGATGCCTTATTCTCTCTGAAAGAATCTACTGCGTCTTTATGCCTTAGGGTTTTGTAACTAAGTGCTTCTTGATCTTCATTATTAAACAAATTAAGAACTTTGTAGCCAACATCTTCTTCTAGTTGGTGATTGAAGTTGCGTACTAGGATCCGTGTAATTGGTTAGTCACGTATTAGTATTCATGCATCACCAAAGGGTGGCGTTCATATTGAAGAGTTCAGAGGTTTTGAAGCGGTAAAAGGTTTCTGCTGTGAGTTCATCTATGGGGATTGTAGAGTCTAGGGACAAAGGTTTTTTACTAGATCCGAAACTTCTCTATACTATAGTGGATTTCTTTTCAGGAAGGTTTTCCCCTCAGGTTTTTTTACTGTGAAACTAGTTTGTTTCATTGGTTTTTCTAGGTCATCATGTCTTCTCTTATTTAATTTTCCGTTGCTTTCATTATTGACATGATATTAATGTTTGTTTGTTTAAACAAGTTTTATTCATAATAAATCTAATTAACAACTTGGATTTAAAACTTGTTAATTCTATCAACCGAGATCTAAATTTCCCAACATTGCCCTTACCTGACTTACCAATTCTTGTTAACCCAAGCTCGTAGGTCTGCAAATTACCAACCAGCTCTATCAAAGGAATCTTGTCAAGATCCTTTGATTCCTCGATTGCCGTAATCTTGGCATAGAATCTCTTGGGTAGAGATCTGAGCACCTTTCTCACAATCTTGGGTTCAGGAATGGTTTCCCTAAGATTGAAAGCTGAGTTCACTATGTCCTTAAGCTTGACATAGAATTCATCAAATGACTTATCCTCCTCCATCTTAATTTCTTCAAAGCTTATAGTGAGCCTCTAAATCTTTAAATCTTCGACAGCCTTGGTTCCTTCATAGGTTGTCTGGAGAATAGTCCATGCCTCCTTAGCAGTTTCAATAGAGAATATCTTCTTGAATTCCTCATTAGTGACCGCACTGAATAAAGCATTCAATGCTGTGTTGTTGAAGTTTGCCACCTTCATCTTAGCATCATCCCAATCGGCCAGCGCTTCCTTCGGCTTGGTCCAGCTATCTCAACAGCTTGCCACACTTTCTCATCTAAAGACTACAAGAAAGCTCTCATGCGTGCTTTCCAGTATGCATAGTTAGTGCCATCAAATAAAGGAGGTACAATTAATGACTGTCCTCTATCCATGGAAAACAGGGGTCAATGGATCAACACAGCAAAGATTAATCCTAATCAGAGTGTGTCTGCTCTGATACCACTTAATAGGCCAAAAACGTAATGGCCCCTTGTGATGAATTAATTGATTAATTAGCAAAATTTATTAATTAATCAATTTAACATACAAAGTACGTGATAGCACAAACAAATCACCAATTAAACCAAGTACGCAGCGGAAAATAAATTGACCTAGTGATTTGTTTACGAATGGGGAAAACCTACATGGCAAAAACCTAACCGGGTGATTTTAAGGTCACTATTCCCGAGAATCCACTATTATCAAAACAGGCGGTTACAAGTAAAGGAATCCCAGTACCTTATACCAACCTACAGTTAAACCCTTACACCGATAACTAATTGGACTTTTTCTGTAGTGACAATCTCTACTTGTAATGCACGGCTCCCAGTACATGGCTAACCAATTGCGCAGATCCCAGTACGCGACTTCAACCACCAACTAGAGACGGTTGCTGGCTGCAAAGTTCTTTAGTTCATCCACGATGAAGATCCAGAAGATGCTTGGTCACAAAACCCTTCGGTGCACAAACACAGTGACTTCTACACAAGAACGATGAACTAGGGCAAATACTGTCTCCGGTCACAATTTGCTTGAACAAAGTTTGCTCAACACTTGTGCAACTTGTGTCACCTTTAATGGCCTTTAAAATAATCCTTTTGTATGTCTAGGGTTGTGAGAAAAGAAAACTCAAACACATAATCTCGGATTCGAGTCATTGTGTATGGCATTTCTTGAACATAGACTTGTGTGTTGTGTGTGGATATCAAACATGAGATAGTCCTTAGTCTAATGTGAAGCTTCAATGATCAATTCAATCAAGGCTTACACAACTAGCACTAGATAATGTGACCCATCTCAATTATAGAAGTATGCATATATGACCTCCCATATAAACTTGAGTACAATTTAATGAAGCTTTTCATTTGGCTCCATTTTTAACATAACATTTGATCTTTTTGAATTAACAAATCTCATTGTGAGATTGATGCCTGAAATTTTTAATATTTCAATTTGATGGTTAGCCTTTGGCTTTTTGGGCATCATATAATTTATTTTGGTCGCTTTCCCTTTTTCCTAGTCAAATACTAGTATGTGCGACAGGCTTTTACTGCTCAATATCTCTTTTCATTTAGAGATTTACATTTGGTGAGCTCTTTGAGTAAAGCAATAAAAAAAAAAAGTGGGAAGATATATAGGCACAAGTCTATGCATGTCTCAAGATCAACAAAACCATTCACTAATCATTCATGATAAGGTTGAAGATCTATTTACAACAGTCACATAGATTTTAGAATTTCTTCCACAATGATATGAGTGCATAAGAGACAAGCTAAGCTCGTTAAATGCACAAAGCCATTAGTACAAATGTACAAGGTAAAAACTTGTTTTGAGACAGGACTCAACAAAGCCGATCAAACTTTTTGGATTTTCTACTTTTTATGTGGTTTTTGGATTTTTGACACAAAAGCAGTAAAAAATTGATCAAAAACAGCATAAATAACAATGTAAACACATTTGAACCAAAACAAAACGTACAAACAAAATGACAATTTAAAAACTTGCAAGAAGCACACAACCAAGCATATTTACAAACATGGGAAGTATTAATGCATGGACATGTTGCAATGCTTATGCATGAGTACCCTTCGTTACCCACACGTCACGTGCGTTTGGATTGATATCCTTAATGGATTGGGTACGAGAATTAGGACTTTCAAACCTTCTTGTGAAGCTTTCCAAGCAATTTGTGAAGGCACCGATCATCTTCATGACGTCCATCATTCCTGGATCACGGTTTTGACCTCTTGATTGCTCACCACCCCAAGACCTCTCATCATTTCTCCTTCTTCTTGATCGAGGGGTGTTTGCATTGTTTAATGCTCTCAGCTTGTGACAGTTGGGTCTAGTATGTCCTTTCAAACCTCAATAGTGACAAAGATAGTTCGTTCTTGGACCTTGTTGTGATCTTGGAAGTGATCTTCCTCTAGCTCCAAATCTGGCTTCTGATTGATTGCGGGACTTGTTAAGCACCCGTTGATCATTCACATTCTTCTTCCTCTCAGTCTTAACTTTCTCATGAATAGGCTTATCCACAGCCGTCTCTTTGGGCTTTACAAACTTCACTTCCTTGGTGACATTGGCTGATGAGCTACTTCCTCCGGTATATCCCAATCCAAACTTGTCTGACGCATGTTTTTTAGATGAAATAACATCATCCAATTTCTTGGAGGAGACCCTATCTACCTTGGCATGAGCTTGCACTACCTCTTGCTCAAGAAATCTCACTTTTGTGTAAGCTTCTGATAACTCACCATTAAGTGCTTCAATCTCACACTTTACCTCCTTGTATCTTACCAGCAGACTTTTGTAATCTTCCTTAGCTCTCTTCATCTTCTTCACAACCGCCTTTGCCATATTTGTATACTCACCTGATTTCTCAAGAAGTAAGGCGTAATTCTTTTGAAGACTAGATGTATCTTCATCTTCTTCAGCCTTTGATTCTTCAACAATCCCAATAGACTCCAAATCAGAATGTTCCACAAGCTCCTTCACAAGTGAACCTAAATCATCCGAGGATTCCACATGTGCAATGGTCATGAATGCGGAGTAATTTCCTTCTCCGTCACAGCTATCTTCAGAGTCAAAATTTGATGAATCAGTATCACTCAAGGTAGTGGTATAGACCTTTCCTTTTGACTTCAAATAATTAGGACATTCCTTCTTGAAGTGTCCATGTCCATTACACTTGAAACATGTAATTCCTTGAGAGGATTGGGAATCTCTATCATCTTTCCTTCGGAATTCTTTCTTCTCCCTCTCGGAACTCTGAAATTTTCCTTTGTCTCCAAATTTCCCACCATTCTTGAGTTTCAAGAATTTTCAGAAGTTCTTTACAAGGTAGGCCACATCTTTACCTATTGCGTCCTCTTCCGGAGAGTCATGAGATACCACTTTCTCATCAATTTTTTTAAGAGCAAAAGGTTTGCTCTTCTTCTGCACGGGTAGTGACAATTCGTACGTCTGCAGTAAACCGACCAGCTCTTGAACTTTAATGTCGTCAAGATCCTTGCTCTCTTCAATGGCCGTTACTTTGGCACGAAAACTTTCTGGTAGCGACCGAAGGATCTTCCTTACAACTTTAGAATCATCCGTCTTTTCCCCCAAATTAAATTTGCCAACGACCACCTCGTTCAGCTTACTGTAAAATGAATCAAATGACTCATCCTCACTCATCTTTAGCTCCTCAAAGCGAGTGGTCAACATCTGTAGTTTGGTGTCTTTCACCTTCTTAGTCCCTTCATAAGTTGTCTCTAGAATTTCCCATGCTTCCTTAGCAACGGTGATATGTGAACTCCTGTGAAATTCTTATAGAGAGACACCACAGAAAATAACATTCAATACTTTATCGTTAGGATTAGCTGCCGCAAGAGCTGCCTTATCCCAAGTGGATTTGGCAGCCTCCGGCCTAGTCCAACCAACCTCAACAGCATCCCACACAGCATCATTAATAGAACACAAAAAGGCCCTCATACAGACTTTCCAAAATGCATAATTATTACCATAAAAAAACAGTGGTACATTAAGAGATTGAGACCTATCCATCTCAACAAGGGGTCAGGGATTAGACTTAGGTATTAAAACCACAACAAGTGTACCCGCTCTGATACCAATTGAAAGTTCAATATGTGTCTAAAACACCCTCGAACGTTATGACCCCCAATTGCAAAATTACCAATTCAAGCTTTATATCAAACAATATATGTGCGGAAAATGATAACAAGCTTATAATAGAATTGATAAACAATCTAAACCATAAATAATCACAATCACAGCAGTAATTAAATGGTAAAGATAAAGGGAAGAGAGATGCAAACACAAGGATAACACGCGATGTGTTATTGACGAGGAAACCGAAGCCCTCGACGTATAACCTCTCTGCCACCCTCCAAGCGGTCAATAATCCACTAGAAAATGTAATTGGGATACATGAACAGCAATAGACCCTCCAAGCCTAATCTACCCAAGTACCTAAGCCCTCCAAGCTTCCTGCTCCAACAAGGTTGCGCCGAACCTTTTTCTTTTCTAGCTTACCGGATTCCGCTACTAAACCATACCATCAACCAATGAAGATTGGTTCCTTCCAAAATGCTTCCCTTAGTGCCAAATGAACCTTCTCACAGATGTGGGTGTGGTGAGAAAAGGATTTGGTCAATGACCTCTCAAGGATGTATCAATGGAGAGGAAGAGAGAAGATGAATTTGTAGAGTCTCTTAGATGAAGATTGGGGATGAGGCAATCTTATTTTGCTCTAGGATTTCTCTCACAAAATTCTCTCTGGAAGCTCTCTACATTTCGTGGGTATAAGGGTCTATATATAATGGTGTGTGTTTGGAATATGAAGAGACATTTTTTACCAAACAGGGCTGGTTGGCGGCTTGGTCTCGCAGCTTGTCCAAGTCGCGAGTTCAAGTCGTGAAGTAACGGCCTGGCCAGCGTGGGATTTTTGTCCTGTAGTGCGACAGTTGGCGCGACCCTTCAACTCCCCTGTGTGCTTCTCACGTGCCTGTAGTTGGTGGCTTGCCAGTTGCTAGTCCTAGCCGTAAAACTCTACATCTTTGCATAGACTAGAGCTTTTCTTCACACTCTCTTCACACACTACCCTTACATGAATCCCACCTAAATACAGGGTTACTAAGTGCTAAATTACAAGCAAATTGGCACGGAATAAAGCCAACAAGATGGTTGATAAATTTCAACGTTACAAACATGTTATGAAACATATGAACAACTCGATCAAACACAAAACAGTCATATGGAAATGACCACAATGATCATATAGCGATGCAAATGATCATCCGAACATGTAACCAGTAAAGCACATTAGCATAAAGATGTATGCATGTCCAACACATAAGCACAATGCAATGAGAGCAATAAAGCATATCAAAGCACCATAAAGCAACGAGAACCCCTTGGTATATGCACCTCCCCTATGGCTTTCTCCCCCTATGAATGTGCATAAGGTAGAATTTCTCCCCCTAAGAGTTTGCACATGAGTCATATAGAAATGACAATACCTTCCACTTTTTTGTCACGAATAGACAAATGAATCTAGAGGAAGGTGGGAAAGAAAAAAATATATGAACAAGGGTAAAAGATAATGCATGAGGGGTGAAAGATGAATGAGAAAATGAAGCTCAAACATAAGACAAAAACATTTAAAAAAAAAAATGCTACAAAGCATAAAGAACATGACATGCTAAGGATGATAAAACATGATATAGACCTAGGCATGATGTAGACACAAAGAACATGTTATATGTGCTAAAAGGTCTAAAAAGACTTAACTAGCATGAGTGAATGCAAAAACATGTCAAGTGTTCAAGTGTGTGCAGCAAAGGTGCATCTAATGTGCATGTGAGATGCATGACCAATGCATGAATAAGCACTCACGAGGAAAATTATATAAAACACATAACCAATGATTAAAACATGATAAACATTAATAATTATGGTGATCCCCAAAGTTTGGTATTCATCGGAGTCCAAAACAATGAGAAAATGCCATTTGGGCATTTTATCAAACACTTAGACTGCACATACTACACCTGTATGAAAAACAATGCAAGAACATATGAAAATCTTGCCTAAAAACATGTTATTTTTGCCACAAGGGGCCAAAATCCAAAGCAAATCATCATTTTAAAAAAAGCCCAATCAAAAAGATTGACAAAAAATAAGTTTTCCAACTCCCATTTGAGAAAATCCCAACTATGAACATAAAACCCCCAAAACATAATCTAAAGATCAAAATCAATGAAAAAGAGTTAAAGATTACCTTAGAGATGTTTATGGAATGTAAAACACTTGAAATTAGTTGGGTTTTGATGTTGAAGCATTAAAACAGGGGTTTGGGAGATGACGGGAGAAGTTTAAAACAAAAGACCCACGAAATGCCCTTTAAAAAGCTAATTAGGTAATTTTCGCGGGAAGCTTACTCTCAAAAATTTTCGCGGGTAAGTTGTCCTCGCTAGATAGTCGTGAAAGTCTCTGTCCAAAGCTGAAAAAAAAACTTTAAAATTGGACCATTTAACTCCCAGTTGAGCCTATACATGAAATAGGTCAATTAAACACCTAGGAAACTTGTTTTTCACGCAAAAAAACACTTTAAAAACTTTGAAAAACATGGGTGATACAAATCACTTCCAAAAGCAAACAAAAAGAACAAAAATCTTTTTGGTTTAATCCACATATGGTTGAGCACACACACATCACATTTGAACATGTACAATCACACAAATGAAATAAACATTCATTGAACATTAGACTTGTCTGTTGTGTGTGAGTATCAAATGTGAAATAGTCCTTAGACCAGAGTGAAGCTTCAATGATCAATTCAATCAAGTAATACACAATTGGTACTAAATCAAGTGGTCTATTTCAATTATAGAAATGAATATATATGACCTCCCACAACCTGAGTACAAGACTTAGAAGTTTTTCATTTGGCTTCTGTATAAATTATAACAATTGATCTATTTTGGATAAAACATCTCTTTTTAAGACCAGTGCTTGATATTTTTGATATATCAACATTTAGAATTAGCCTTTGGCTTTTTGAGCACCATACATTTCAAAACAAAATGTCGCTTTCCCTTTTTCCTAGTCAAATACTAGTATATGCGACAGGCTTTTGCAGCTCAATATCTCTTTTCATTTGGAGATCTACATTGGGTGAGCTCTTTTGTAAAAACATAAAAGTAAATAATGTGAGAAGAGATATAGGCACAAGTCTATACAAGTATCAAGACCATTAAGACAATTGACCAATCATTTATGATAAGCTTGAAGATCTATTTACAACTTGTGTCACCTTTAACGACCCTTAAAATAATCCTTTTATATGTCTAGGGATGTGAGAAAAGAAAGCCCAAACACATTATCATGGATTAGAGTTAAAACAGAACTGAAAATCTGTTTTTCATAAACCTCGACAGATAGCCATCTGTCGAGCAGCTGTTGAGCCATGGGGCTGGAATCTTGGATAGACTTGCTGTCGAGCTTTAATGGCAGGCACTTTTCAAACTTGAATCTTGGACAGACTTGCATGGCTTCAACACTTGATCTTGAAACACAGTTTCTTGAAGTATTAGCCAATTACATAAAATAGTAACATATGTTTCTAACAAGTGAATCACATATGTCCTAACAATCTCCTCCTTTGGCAATCCGTGACAAAACCATAACAAACAAATGAACATATGAGAGAAGTCATAAAACACTCAACTCATATTCACTTGTTGAATACAATAAAATCTATCCTAACACAAACTCTTGAAAAACTTTGCAAGAAGAGAGTTTATGGCAAGTAGACTTTGACAACTTGTATTTCTGAAACACTTTAAACAAAACTCATCAAGGCATCTTTGTGTGAAACAGAAATAATAGATTGCATACACGTAATAAGAAGCATGTGCATAAAGAGAGAAAAGAAGCAACACATGTAAGGGTAGGTGAAAGAAACATACATCAACATATAAAGAAGATAAGTACAATGTATGTCAATAATGGTCACAAGACCTATGTACAAGAATAAATGTATCTAAAGTAGAGAAAAGAAAAAAAGATACAAATAATCCTCACTACATCCCTCAGATATCAACACTCCCCCTAACAAAATGGTCCTATACTAACTCTCCCCCTAAGAATGACTACTCTCATATCCAAAACTACTCCCCCTTTTTGTCACGAGTGACAAAGGGTAAGAGTGTCAAGTAGACATCTCATCTATACCGGAAGAGCTAGCATCTCTATCATCATCATCCTCGAAAGTATCATCATCATCACCATCATCCTATGACCGACACGAATGTTCACTTGATATAGCTCAGTATAGAGTGTATCAAGGTGAGCATCCATGCGCTAAAGCTGTGTCATGATGTCTCCTAGAGTCACATCGCTCGTAGAAGAGGAGGGAGAGGATGTGGATGGAGCAGATTGTGATGGAGCCGAACGAGAGGGAGGAGCCGTTGACCCAAACTGCCTTGACCTTAACTGCACCTCGCTACGTTTAACGGTAGCATAGTCTATGGTACATATATAAGAAAAGTGGTCGGTCTCTAGAAAGGGAACAGAAAAATGGCGTAAGATCCTCGTGATAGCCGAAGGAAAGATAAGCTTATTATAGGACGACGAATCCCTATAGACATCTAGGATAAACAGAATAAAGTGAGAAGGAAAATCTATGGTAAGATGCTTAAGAAAGAACAACAAAAATCTAGCACAAGGCTTTGTGATAGAGTTATGGTGAGAAAGAGCGTGAAGAATAAAAGTCATAACCATGTTCAAAAACTCAGGAACTTTTGCAAAGTCCAAATAGTAATTGAACTGACGCTCACCCCAATCAAAAGGGCGCTCACAGAAAGAAGATTTAAGCTCATCTTTGGACACAGTCCTTAGATGCTCACCCTAGGGACATGGAGCACATCTGCAACAATTTGCGGTGTGGCAACTGTGCGCATACCTTGAACGCGAGTGATAAAATAAGGTACTAAAAAATCAAATCCATGCATGTTGGAGTAAAACTCCTAGATCAACACGGATGGACAAGTTACCGGGACGTCACACAGTGACTCCCAACCTTGACTGTGAATAACAGTGGGTAGGTCAACGTCGACGAATTCTGCCAAAATAACTCGGCGTTTAGAATGAATGCCTCATCAAGAAAAGTTCTCCGAGAAGGCCTTACGGGAATCCTCATCATGGAACCGAATATGTGATGGAGTAGGATCAGAGGAAGTGTATGCCCCAGAACGAAGAGGGTTTCAGGATGGAGCAGACTTATGTTTAGGTGCCATAGACACGACTAACGTAAACTGAAAAGAGAGGGAGAGAGAGAGAGACAATTAGAAAAGTCCCAACACATTTCAAATATAACAAGTATATTAAAAAGAGTGTACATATGCATGGGAAATGCATGGCCATGTGACATGCAATCTAAAAAGCATCATGGGCTCAACCCCAAAATTTTTCAAAAACCCCCAAACCTAGGTTTCAAAACATGAAATGCATGTAAATGAGAGATTAGAAACTCACCAAGTGAAGAAAAAACTTGTGAAAGGTTGAAAAACGCTTAAGAGTGAAGTTTGGAGTAAGTGAGAGAGTTTTGGAAGGTGAAAGGACGAATTGATCGGGAGACATGTCAAGCAAAATGACAACCGGATAGTGATGAATGAATAAAGTGTAGTTTAGTAAATCTCTACAAATAGAGGTATCAAGACAAGTGACGAGAAGGTGTCAAGCAAAATAGACGTCGACAGATGCAGTTGTTGAGGATCTATCAAGGAACAATTCAACCGAAAAGATAATAAACAAGCTCGATCGAAGGTCTAGACAGTTTGTCGATCAATCCACCTAGCTGTCGAGAAGCTATCGAGACTGCGATAAGAAGAAGTTGAAAAGCTCGATAGATAGCCAAGTGTCGAGGAGATGTCGAGAAGCTGTCGAGATTGCTTAAAAATAGTTTTTCAAGAAAAGAAAAACACAGATATAAATGCAATCAAGCATGCAACTCAACCAATGATCCAATCAACATTTTAAGCTCTCAAAATCATCTATCAATCAACAATTTTATGCACATCGATCCCAAAAACACATACACACACTAAACAAGTCTAATCAATTTTATATTACAAAAATAAGACAAGACAGTTTAGTGAGTATACATTAACACATGTAAACCTTGTGATGGCCAAATCACATTTTACCTACACATGTATCAAGAGTAGCAAAGAATATTGCGTGTTGTGTGTGAAAAACATCACAAGATTGCATAAGTGTATACATGCTATGACGATTTGAGATATGAGAAAATCACTTTAACTCACACACAATCATAACTGTTTGGTGGAGACTATCACCTTCGAGATACATTCTATAATTCCCACATGTCCTAGAATACAAGCTTGCTATCATATTTAGAAGCATTTTGATCTTTTTGCTTTTGATTTTTCTTTGCATATTTTTCTTTTTATGCAAATCATGCATGGGCATATAATAGATAGAAAAGAAATACCCAATTATGTTAAGCATTTGACATTCCAATTTTGCTATGCCGAAGCACACAAATGTCATTCATGATTGGCGAGCAACAGTGGTGAGATGGTTATTTATGCCTTTCTCTTAGGATTTTCTAGTCCTTTCCATCAAAAAGAGTGATACGAGTGTTAAGTACAAGAGATTACTTAATCATACTCATCACAAACAAGAGCCGCAAAGCTCACTTGCTTAGTTGTGCATAGAGATGCTCATCTAAGCTACAAAAGATACAAAGTTTAGAAAATTTTGTTTCAATAGCCATCCAATGTACACAAGTACCAATGTACACAACACACATTGTTTTTATATTTTTCTTATTTTTCAATTTTTTTTTTATCAAAAACAAAATAAACAAAATTGAAAACAAACAAACTAAAATGTCAAACAAAGCAGAGCATAAAACTAGACTGACTCAAAATAAAAGCAAAACACATAAGTTATGCAAAAACAAAAACATGAAGAGAGAGAAGAAAGTGATAGAATTCATCAAATGACTCATCCTCCTCCATCTTAATCTCTTCAAAGCTTATAGTGAGCCTCTAAAACTTTGAATCTTTGACATCCTTAGTTCCCTCATAGGTTGTCTGGAGAATAGTCCATGCCTCCTTAGCAGTTTCAGTAAAGGATATCCTCTTGAATTCCTCATTAGTGACCGCACTGAATGCTCTGCTATTGAAGTTTGCCGCCTTTATTTTAGCATTATCCCAATCAGCCGGCGCTTCCTTCTACATGGTCCAGCCTATCTTAATAGCTTGCCACACTTTCTCATCTAAAGACTGCAAAAAAGCTCTCATGCGTACTTTCTAGTATGCATAGTTAGTGCCATCAAATAAAGGAGGTACAATTAATAACTATCCTCTATCCATGATAAACAGGGGTCAATGGATTAAAACAACAAAGATTAACCCTAATCAAAGTGTGCCTGCTCTGATACCACTTGAGAGGCCAAAAACCTAATGACCCCTTGTGATGAATTAATTGATTAATTAGCCAAATTTATTAATTAATCAATTTAACATACAAAGTGCGTGGTAGCACAAACAAATCACCAATTAAACTAAGTATGCAGTATAAAATAAATTGACATGGTGATTTGTTTACGAATAGGGAAAACTTAAACGGCAAAAACCCAACCGGGTGATTTTAAGTTCACCACTCTCGAGAATCCACTATTACCAAAACAAGCGGTTACAAGAAAAGGAATCCCAATACCTTATACCAACCTACATTTGAACCCTTACACCAATACCTAATTGGACTTGTTCTGTAGTGACAATCACTCCTTGTAATGCACAGCTCCCAATACATGACTAATCGATTGCATGGATCCCAGTACGCGACTTCAATCCCCAACTAGAGAAGGTTGTTGGCTGCAAAGTTCTTTAGTTCATCAACGATGAAGATCCAGAAGATTCTTGGTCACAAAACCCTTCGGTGCACAAACACAGCAACTTCTACACAAGAACGATGAACTAGGGCAAATTCTGCCTCCGGTCATAATTTGCTTGAACAAACTTTGCTCAACACTTGTGCAACTTGTGTTACCTTTAACGACCCTTAAAATAATCCTTTTATATGTCTAGGGTTGTGAGAAAAGAAAGCCCAAACACATAATCACGGATTAGAGTCAAAATAGAACTGAAAATCTGTTTTTCATAAACCTCGACAGATAGCCATTTGTCGAGAAGCTGTCGAGCCGCGGGGCTGGAACAACTCTTCAAGCTCATAGATACTAACTGTTGAGCTTTAATAGCAGGCACTTTTCAGACTTGAATCTTGGACAAACTTGCATGGCTTCAACACTTGATCTTGAAACATTTTTTTCTTGAAGTATTAACCTAAATACAAGTAAAGTTCATTTTGTTAAAGGATTAGCCAATTACATAAAATAGTAACATATATTCCTAACAAGTGAATCACATATGTCATAACATATATATATAAAAAGAGGATTTCCCTCATTGGACTGGACTTTTATGTGAGTCAGAAATACTTCTAAACCTTACTTTTAATAGGGAAAAAACTTGAGAACAACCTAGTAAAAACTAAAAATATATCTTCAACTCCACTAAAAATGCCTACAAAATAGGACACTCTCTTACTAATCCATGTCTTCAAAAAAAGTTTACTCAATTTTTTTTTTAGAAAAAGGAAAATTATGACACTAGACCAAATAAATAAATAAATAAATAAATAAACAAATAAATAAGGCCTCATCGCATGTGCAATGCGCGTGTGAAGAGGCTAGTGTGTGTGTGTGTATATATATATCTTGAAATCCTCTATTAAAATCTTGTCACGTCATATTTTCTTGAAATGGTGGAATAGATATTTCCATATACAACTAAAATTATAATAAATAAAAATCATTCTATTAATGACTATCATAAACTGAAATTAAATTTAATAATTTTACAAAATTGTAAAATATTTAACGATACAAATAACATCATAATAAATGCAAATTAACAACTACTATAATGTTCTAATTTCATATTTAGAAAAATAAAATAAAATAAAAATGGGAGATAATCATTACTTTAATTTCAGTTGATTTCATAATAGTGTACAACAAAAAATTTTCATGTCTTATAATTTTGCACATTATGATTCTAGTATAAATTTTATAATAAAGTACATGTTGACATTTTATTCTGTATTTAAACTTCCATTAAAATATTCTCATATTATATTTTCTTTAGAAGATAGAATAGATAATTTTATATACAAACACAACTATAAGAAATATTATTATACTAATAAATGTCATAATTATTAAATTTAATATTTAGACAAAACATAAAGGAGAGAATCTGATCTTACGATACTTTACGGTACATTTCATTAGTTGAAAAAATATGATCAAAGAAAATTTATTCTTGTCATATATTCACGTAATATCTCTATATATTTAAGTGTATAGTTGTTCACTACCAAAATGCACCTTGTCTCACTTCTCTTTCTTTGGCAAAATTCAACAAGAAACCTAAATCATGAGAACTCTCTCTACCTATATCCTTTGTTTGCTTGTTCTCTGCCTTACTGTTGGTGCGCACTTTATAAAAAACTTCATGCTCTTCAGCTTTGTTAGTTTATATAAGTCAGATATTTCCTGTTATTTAAAGATCCACCATCATACTCTTTACCTTTATTAATTTTATAGGACCATCGTATCTCCTTATGATTTCTCATATTTTGTTCCTCTGATAGTTGTGGCTATAAGAAAACTATAGCGTCTTATAAATATTTAAGAGTATTGTTTTAATCAAGGAAAAAAACTTATTTAACTTTTTTTTTTCATATATATTTTTTAATTTGCAATCTTTTTTTATCCCAATCATCATTTTGCTATCATTTTTTTCATATATATCTTTTAATTTGCAATCATTTTTGTTTCATTATAAGAATTATATTCTAATTAAATTATATTCAATCATGATTATAGGTAGCAAGCCCATGGTGGTGGATGCTAAAATGTGCCTAGTGGACCGGTTTGTCTTTAGTCCTGGATCGGATTGCTTGCCGAGAGACTGCAACGCAGATTGTATAACAAAGCACCCCGGATCTACTGGACTATGCAATGCTTCAATATATTGCACCTGTTACAAGCCTTGCTAATCTGTTTCTATATATTTAGTGGAGAGTGCTAAATATAGGTTATATTTTACAAATAAATTCAAAAAATGAACATGTTTGATAAAATAAATAGAAATTATGGTAGGAATGGTAATTTTATTACTGAGAATAAAAGATTTTAGGATTTGTGCCCTAAAATCCTATTGTTTGACATTATCTGTTGAATAATAATTTTTATTTTATTTTTGACACTATTGTGACATGAATATTTGGACATTATTTCATAGTTCATGAGATGCATAATATGTGATTTAGGAAAGACTAGTTGTAAATAATATATATATATATATATATATATTTTGGAGAAGGTCCCTAGTAAAGACTAGTCGTAAAAAGTTCAATTGTTGATCCAAAATCCCATCTTTATAAATTAAAAGGCATTGGACCTTGATCCAAGCCCAATTACTTTTAGGACCATGTATTTTTTCCCCATACAGTTACTATATGAATAAATGTCATAATTATTGAATATAATATATGGACAAAACTTTTTTTTTTTTTTTTTTGAGAAACCACTATCAATGGGGAGTATTATTAAGTACTAAAACGAAGGTCAAAATTGTAAGCATCAATTGTGTTTGGTGGAACAGACTCCATCCAAACATCCAATGGACTAGTTATAGCTTGTCTGCTAGTCTATGAGCCACACATGACTAAAAATACATGGCGAAAAAATACATGACTAAAAAAAGAACAGAGAAAAGTAATGTCTTGTAAGATATGCCGAAACTCAAATTGAGTCATACTGGCACAATTGATTGAGTTAATAATGACTTCAGAATCACCTTCAACTATCAATCTTCGAAAACCCAACTCATTTGCAAACCAAAGAGCTCGGCGCGCTGCTAGCACTTCCACCATCTCTACTAAAGCAAGTAGTGGAATCTATTATGTTAAAGCAGCCATAACCAATCCTTCATCATTACATATTATAATACCAAGGCCAACCTTGTTTTCTTCTGCAAAGTGTGCTCCATCAAAGTTAACTTTAAGTGGACCTGACAATGGAGGATGCCATCTGACTAACCTCGCTGTGCATGGGATCTTGGTGTGGATTGGATGCAGTTGCTAGTACTCCTGAAGACCTTTACAAGCCATAGAACTAATCTTTGCCAATGGGACCGCGTCTTCCTCTAGTCGGAGTTTGTTTCTACGCATCCAGATCAGTGAAGTCATGCATACAAATAGAGCAAAACGAGACCTGCCCTGTTGTGCCCACTTTAATTTGGACAAAACATAAATGAGAGAATCTAATCATATTATTCTTTATGGCACATTTCACTAGTTGAAAACATCCAATCAAACATAACTTATTCTTGCCAAATATTCATGTAATGTCTCTATATATTTAAATGTATTGTCATTCACTACCCAACTACCTCTTGTCTCACTTCTCTTTCATTGGCAAGATTCAACAAGAGACCTAAATTGAGAGAACTCTCTCAAGAAAGTCAATATCGTACCATATTGGTCGTACCGGGGAAATATACCATGCTAGCTATTAAACCGGTACTGGTACTCCTTCAAAATGTACCGAAAAAAATACCGGGTTGTACCGGCTTGTATCGGTCGGTATTGGCATTTCGGTTGATACGATAAAAAAATTCTTTAAAAATATTTTATTTAATCTAATATATTGGTTAATGTAATTAAGCTAATACGTAGGCTTATAAAATATGTGGATTTTAATTTTATGTTGATAAACATAAAAATTCATAAATTCATACTTACACAAATAATACAAATATATATTTATGCATAGAAATATATAAATAGCAATAATCCTGAAATGGTACACCAAAATATTTCGTTTCTTTGGCGAAACCGAAACAATCTCTAATATGAAATTGACTCCATTTTTCTACATATATCCTTTATTTGCTTATTCTCTTCATTACTATTGGTACGCTCTTCATTCAAAACTTCATGCTCTTCTGCTTTGTTAGTTTACATATAAGTTAGATATTTTCTATTATTTAAAAATCGACAATCATATCTCCTTACAATTTCTCACCTTTTGTTCCTATGTATAATTGTGGCTATAAGAAAATTATATCATCTTGTAAATATTAGAGAGTATAATTTCACTCAAGGCAAAACACCTGTTTGCTACTAATATATTTGAAAGCTCGAAAACGTGTTGAAAACACAAGAGCTGTTTAGACCCCCAAATTAAAATTACGGCTTGGTTGATTTTACACTAACTTAATAATAAGTGCAGAATAGTGTAAACACAAGCATATAAGCAAAACAACTACTCTAATCCATAATTAAAGCAACACAGCAGTAATAATGAAATGAACAAGAGTAGGGAAGAAGGATGCAAACACAGAAAACACCGAGACGTGTTTTCGAAGAGGAAACCGAAGAACTCGGCGAAAAATCTCTCCGCCGCCCTCCAAGTGGAAATCGATCCACTAGACAATCAGTTGGGATACATGAGTAAGCAAAAGACCCTCCAAGCCTAATCTACCCGATGTACCTAACCCCTCCAAGCTCCTACTCCAACAAGGCTTCTCGGAACCGTGTCTTGTCTTAGTTCTCCGGATCCCGCAACAAGCTCCATGTTGCATCTGCCATCCTTGGCTTCTTCCAATGCTTCCCAGCAACTCCAAAGCACTCTCTACACTCTGAATAGGTGTGGGTTGTGTTTGGGTATGAATCTCCTCTCAAGGTATGATAATGGGAGAGGGATGGAGAAGAGGCTACAATGATTTCTCACTAAGGAGGAGTAGCTCTCTCTCAAAAGAGGGTGTGTGTGTGTTGTAGAAAACCTATCTAGGGTTTTTCTCTCTGAATGGCCTCTCTGACATTTGTGGGTAATGAGGGTATATATAGTATGGGTGAAGGGTAAGAAAGTCACTCATTAAAATCCTCCAGGCAGAATGTTTCGCGACTATCTCGCGGGAAGGCCTTACCCGCGAGACACTCGCGAAAACGATAGCCTGGCATGACTCTTCAGCTTTTAGTCATGTGCCTCTCACATGCCTCTTTCGCGGCTTAGCTTCCAGCGACACACCCGCGAGATCCACTGATCTTCAATAAAGCTTGAGTCTTCACCAACTTGATACTAAACCCAATACAATTAAATCCCACAAAATACAAGGAAATGAATTAAAGTAATTACAACACATTTTGTCATGGAATAAAGCCAATATACAACATAGTTGTAAATCACAACTTTACAATATTGTCTCTATTTTTATTTGGTCTTCAAGTTTCATAACTTTCATTTTTTTTTTCTTATTTTTTTAAGTATCATAAGTTTCATACGTTTTTAAGTTTTTTAAGTTTCAAAACACCTGTATAATTTTTCTTATTTTTTAAGTTTCAAGTTTCATAAGTTTCATAACACCTGTTTGCGACAAGTGTCTCTGGAATCTAATTCTACAGTTGGTGAACTAGCGACAAGCGTACATGGACTCGCATTCTACAGTGGGTGAAGCTGCGGCAAGCATCTCCAGACTCTCATTCTACTATGGGTGAACCAGCGACAAACTTCCTTGGACTCGCATTCTAGAGTGGGTGAACCAACTATAAGCGTCTTTGGACTCACATTCTAAAATGCGTGAACCAGCGACAAGCATCTATGGACACGTATTCTACAGTGCGTGAACTAGCAACAAGCATCCCTAGACTCTTATTCTACAGCGGGTGAACCAACGACATGTGTCCCTAGACTCGCATTCTACTGTGGGTGAACCAGCGACAAGCATTTCTAGAATCTCAATCTACAGTGGGTAAACCGGCGATAAGCATCCCTAGACTCGCATTCTATAGTGGGTGAAACAGCGATAACTGTCTTCGGACTCGCACTCTACAATAAGTGAATCGGCGAAAAGCATCCCTAGACTCGCATTCTATAGTGGGTGAACTAGCGATAACTGTCTTCGGACTCGCATTCTACAATAAGTGAATCAGCGAAAAGCATCCCTAGACTCGCATTCTATAGTGGGTGAACATGCGATAAGCGTCTTTGGACTCATATTCTCTAGAGGATGAACCAGCAACAAGCGTCTATGGACACTTATTCTACAGTGGGTGAACCAGCAACGTGCGTCTCTGGACTTTCATTCTACAATGGGTGAAATAGCGATAAGCAGCCCTAAACTAGCATAAGACAGTGGTTGAACCAGTGACAAGCATCCCTAAACTCGCATTCTACAATGGGTGAACCAGCGACAAGCATTTCTGGAATCTCATTCTGTATTAGGTGAACCGATGAAAAGCATCCCTAGACTCGCACTCTGCAGTTGGTGAACCAGTGACAAGTGTCTATGGACATGCATTCTATAGTGGGTGAACCAGCGACAAGCATCCCCGGACTCTCATTCTAAAGCGGACGAACCACCGACAAGCATCTCTGGACTCTCATTCTACAGTGGGAGAACCAGCAACAAGCGTCTCTAGGCTCGCATTCTACAGTGGGTGAACCAGCGACAAACGTCCTTGGACTCGCATTCTACAATGGGTGAACCAGCGACAAGCATCTCTGGACTCTTATTCTACAATAGGTGAACCGTCGACAAGCGTCCCTAGACTCGCATTCTACAGTGGGTGAACCAGCAATAAGCGTCTTTGGACATGCATTCTACAATGGGTGAACCAGTTATAAGCGTCCTTAGACTCGTATTCTACAGTGGGTGAACAAGCGATAAGAGTCTTTAGTATCATACTCTCCAGTGGATGAACCAGCGACAAGCGTCTATGGACACGCATTCTATAGTGGGTGAACCAGTGACAAGTGTCCTTGGACTTTCATTCTACAGCGGGTGAACTAGTGACAAGCGTCTCTGGCTCTCATTCTATAATGGGTGAACCAGCGATAAGCGTCCCCAAACTCTCATTCTACAGTAGGGGTGTGCAAAAAACCGATGAACCGAACAAACCGACTGAAACTGACCGAACCGTTGCCAAATTTTCGGTTAGGTTTTAGTTCAGTTCGGTTTCGGTTTCATTTTTTAAAAACCGAAATTTTCGGTTTCGGTTTCGGTGCTAGATTTTTTCACCCAAAACCGAACCGAACCAACCGAATATATATATATATATATATTTATGTAATGCTAATGCACAACTGATCAGTTGCCTTAATGGTATGCTCTTTATGATTCAACTACCTGATTCTAGGTTCAATCCTTCGCGCAGGACGTGTGGGTATTTTTTGCTCTTTAATTTTTTAAAACCCTAGTACTAGCATAAATACTGAAATACCCTTATTTATTTTTCCCTTTTGTTTTCTTCAGCCGTCCCTCTCTTTCTTCAGCAGCCCCTCTCCATTCTTTCTTCTCTCAATTATTTCTTCAGCCGCCCCTTTACCCATTTTTTTTCTCTCAATTCTTTCTTCTTCAGTTTGCTCCCTTCTTGCTTCAATTTTTTTCTCTCTACCCTTCGATCCTTCCCCAGTTTTCTCTCTGGTCTCTGCCCTTCTTAGTCCAGCCGCCTCATTCTTTTCTTTTCTTTTCGCTCTCTGAGTCCCATGGGCCATGGCCATGCCTTTCTCTTCTCTCTAAGTCACATGTCTCTGTTCTTTCTTCAATTCAGATTGAAAAATCACTACAAAGACATGGTGGTAGGCTCAAGCATGGTGGTAGGATCCTGCTATGGTGCAACAACGGTAAAGTTCTGTCTGGACCCTTTTGCTAGTTAAAAATATTTTCAATTTTTTGTTGGATTCTGTATGTAATATTGTAAATTGTTGAACAAATATTGTTGGAAATTTTTCTTACTCTGTCGTTCTGATTTGTTCATCAGCTCTCTCTGTTGCTCTATTATTTTGTTTTTTTTATATGTGATTAAATTTAGGGTTTTGAAATTCTCATTATCCCTCTCTTTGGAAAACCAAAAACCGACCGAAACCGACTGAAACCGATATACACCGAAACTGATGGTTTTCTAGCCATTTCGGTCAGTTTTGGTTGAGAATTTCACAAACCGAAATATTCGGTTTCGGTTGGCCATACCTATACAAACCAACCGAAACCGAACCGAGCACACCCCTATTCTACAGCGAGTGAACTAGCGACAAGCGTCTCTGGACTCTCATTCTATAGTGGGTAAACCAGACACAAGCGTTCCTAGACTCGCATTCTAAAGTGCGTGAACCAACGACAATGGTCCTTGGACTCGTATTCTACAACTACTGAACAGGCGGTAAACGACCTTGGACTTACATTCTGAAATGGGTGAACCAGTGACTAGCGTCTCTAGATTCTCATTTTAATGTGGGTGAACTGGCGACAAACATCCCTGGACTCACATTCTACTGTGGGTGAACCAGTGACAAGCGTTTCTGGAATCTCATTCTGCATTGGGTGAACCAGCGACAAGCATCCCTAGACTCACATTCTAAAGTTGGTGAACCAGCAAGAAGTGTCTATTGGCATGCATTCTACAGTGGCTGAACCAGCAACAAGTGTCCTCGACATCTCATTCTACAGCGGGAGAACTAGCGACAACTGTCCCTAGAGTCTCATTCTACAGTTGGTGAACCAGCGACAAATGTCCCTGTTCTCGCTTTCTATAGTGGGTGAACAAGAGATAAGCGTCCTAGACTCACATTCTGTAGTGGTTGAACCAGTGATAAGCATCTTTGGACTTACATTCTGCAGTGGTGAACCAACGAGAAGCGTCTATGGACACGTATTCTACAGTGGATGAACAAGCGACAAGGGTTTCTAGACTCTCATTCTATTATAGGTAAACCGGTGAAAAACGTCCCTAGACTCGAATTCTACAGCATGTGAACCAGCGACAAGCGTCTCTGGACTCTCATTCTATAGTGGGTGAACTAGCGATAAGCGTCTTTGAACATGCATTCTATAATGGGTGAACCAGCGATAAGTGTCCCTAGACTCATATTCTACAGTGGGTGAACAAGCGATAAACGTCTTTAGAATCATACTCTGCAGTTGATGAACTAGCGACAAGTGTCTATGGACACACATTCTATAGTGGGTGAACCAGCTACATGCGTCTCTAGACTCTCATTCTATAGCGAGTGAACCAGCGACAAGCATCCCTAGACTCACATTCTATAGTGGGTTAAGCAGTAACAAGCGTCACTGGACTTTCATTCTACAGTGGGTGAACAAGAGATAAGCATCCCTGGACTCGCATTCTACATTGGGTGAACTAGTGACAAGCGTCCTTGGAATCTCATTCCGCTGTGAGTGAACCAGTGAGAAGCGTTTATGGACACGCATTCTACAGTGGGTGAACCAGCGACAAACGTCCTTGGACTCATATTCTATAATGGGTGAACCGGAGACAAGCATCCTTGGACTCGCATTCTATAGTGGGTGAAGCAGCAATAAGCATCTTTAGACTTACATTCTGCAGTATGTGAACCAGTGACAAATGTCCACAGACTCGCATTGTACAGTGGGTGAACCAGCTATAAGCGTCCTTGGACTCGCATTCTAAAGCTGGTGAACCGGCGACAATCGACCTCGGACTCACATTCTAAAATGGGTCAACAGACGACTAGTTTCTCTAGACTCACATTCTACAGCGGGTGAACCAGTGACATGCGTCCTAGACTCGCATTCTACAGTGGGTGAAGCAGCGACAAGCGTCTCTGGACTTTCATTCTGTAGTGGGTGAACCAGCGACAGGCGTCTCTGGACTATCATTCTACACTTAGTGAATCGGCGACAAGTGTCCCTAAACTCGCATTCTACAGTAGGTGAAACAGCAACAAGCGTACCTAGACTCACATTCTGCAGTGGATGAACCAGCGATAAGCATCTATGGACATGCATTCTACAGTGGGTGAAGCAGCAACAAGCATCTCTAGTCTCTTATTCCACAGTTAGTGAACCAGCGACAAACGTCTCCAGACTCGCATTCTACAGTGGGTGAACCAATGACAAGTCTCTCTGGACTCTCATTCTACAATGGGTGAACCAAAGACAAAATTGCCTGTACTCGCACTTTATAGTGGGTGAACTAGTGACAAGTATCTATTGACACGCATTCTACAGTGGGTGAACTGGCGACAAGCATCCCTAGACTTTCAATCTATAGTGGGAGAACCGACAACAAGCATCCCTGGACTAGTAGTCTACAATGGGTGAACCAACGACAAGCGTCCTTGGACTTGCATTGTGCAGTTGGTGAACCATCGACATGCATCTATGGACACGCATTTTGCAGTGGGTGAACCAGCTACAAGCGTCCTTGGACTCGTATTCTAAAAGTAGTTAACCGGTGACAATCGTCCTTGGACTCACAATCTAAAATGGGTGAACCGGTGACAAGATTCTCCGGACTCTCATTCTACAGTTGGTAAACCAGCGACAAGCACCCTTAGATTCTCATTCTACAGTGGGTGAACCAATGACAAGCATCCCCGCATTCTACAGTGGGTGAAGTAGCGGCAAGTGCCTCCGGACAACTACCTGTGAGTGAGGTAGTTAAACTTGTAGAAGTTTCACCACCTAAGAAGATTAGGGTAGACTTAAGAGATTCTAAACCGAAGGAGCCTACCAAATCTAAGGACAAGATGCAAGTTAAACCTGCATGGGTTTGTCATTATTGTGGTAAGTCTGGACATATTCGTCCTAACTGTTACAAGCTTCAAGCTGATAAGAGAGCAAATAAACCAAAAGTGCCTGTGTCTCAAGCACAAGATCCTATGGCACTAATTGGTGAATTGGTAAAGGTGTTAAATCTTTATTCCAATCCTGGAGTTGGGAATCACTCGAATGTGAATAAGAACTCCAATGTTCGTGTTGCATCTAAAAAGTTTTGGATGCAAAAGACTCGAACTAATTGAGTCTTTCTGACATGGTCCTTGTGCTTCATTGCTCTATTCTTTTGTGACCATTGTTCTTTGGTTTTTGTGTTTTTGTTCTAGGACTTGCATTGCATTACATTCATGCATTTCATTCTAGGATTTATTTGTTTTCTCTTTTAATAATTAAAAAAAAAAAAAGGGAAAAAGAGAAAGCTAAAATTATGTTTGACACTATTCTTCTTGATTTTTGAAAAACAAGGTTGGTCTATCTTTTTACACATATCATGTCTTGTGTACCTTGTTTAACTTTGATGAACTTATTCATTGCACTTGACTAGTTGAAACTTTGTAGTGCATGTTGTGTGGGAAAGATGTTTGTGGTTATTAATCACTTTGTCTTAATCTTGAAGTCACATGTTATTTGACTGTTGGACTTGATCCTTTTGAGAAAGGCATAAATAACCATCTCACCACTGTTCACTAGCCAATCATGAACACCTTAGTGCATATCATAAGATTTTGTGCTCGAGAAAGTGTAGCACATGCACAAAAAGAACATAAGGTGTAGCCTCTGTTAACTGCTTAATAATTAAAACTGGTGTGTACTATTAGGCTTGATGCCATTTCACATAATCTAATTTGGTGTGTACTATTAGGCTTGATGCCAAATTTCACCTAAATAATGGGGCAAAAATATAAGAAACTTACATGATTGCAAGCTTTTGTTCTTGCATTGTGCTTATCTTTGATATTTATATGATGATGTATGTCTTTTTCACCTAACCCTTACATGTGTTGTTTCTTTTCTCTCTTTATACACATGTTTCTTACTACTTGTATGCAATCTATTATTTCTATTTCACACTAAGATGCCTTCATAAGTTTTGTTTAAAGTGTTTCAGAAATACAAGTTGTCAAAAGTCTACTTGCCATAAACTCTCTTCTTGAAAAGTTTTTCAAGAGTTTGTGTTAGGATAGATTTTATTGTATTCAACAAGTAAATATGAGTTGAGTGATTTATGACTTTTCTCATATGCTCATTTTTTTGTTATGGTTTTGTCACGAATTGTCAAAGGGGGGAGATTGTTAGGACATATGTGATTCATATTAGGAACATGTGTCAATATTTATGTATACAGACCGCCCTCCTTAGCACAAACAAATCACCAATCAAACTAAGTATGAAGCAGAAACTAAATTGACACGGTGATTTGTTTACGAATGGGGAAAACCTACATGGCAAAAACCTAACCGGGTGATTTTAAGGTCACCATTCCCGAGAATCCACTATTATCAAAATAAGTGGTTACAAGTAAAGGAATCCCTGTATCTTATACCAACCTACAGTTGAACCCTTACACCGATACCCAATTGGACCTTTTCTGTAGTGACAATCTCTACTTGTAATGCACAGCTCCCAATACATGACTAACCAATTGCGTGGATCCCAGTATGCGACTTCAACCACCAACTAGAGATGGTTGCTGGCTGCAAAATTCTTTAGTTCATCCATGATGAAGATCCAGAAGATGCTTGGTTACAAAACCCTTCAATGCACAAACACAACAACTTCTACACAAGAATGATGAACTAGGGCAAATTCTATCTCCGGTCACAATTTGCTTAAACAAAGTTTGCTCAACACTTGTGCAACTTGTGTCACCTTTAACGGCCTTTAAAATAATCCTTTTGTATGTCTAGGGTTGTGAGAAAAGAAAGCTCAAACACATAATCACGGATTAGAGTCAAAACAGAACTGAAAATCTATTTTTTCACAAACCTCAACAGATAGCCATATGTCGAGAAGCTGTCGAGCCACAGGGCTGGAACAGCTCTTCAAGCTCAATAGATACTAGCTATAGAGCTTTAATGGCAGGCACTTTTCAGACTTGAATCTTGGACAGACTTGCATGGCTTCAACACTTGATCTTAAAACACTATTTCTTGAAGTATTAAACACATCCTAGATCTACCCAAATACAAGTGAAGTGCGTTTTGTCAAAAGATTAGCCAATAGTAATATATGTTCCTAACAAGTGAATCACATATGTCCTAACATATATATATATATATATATAAACATATATATATAAAGAAGATTTTTCTCTTTGAACTGGACTTTTATGTGATTCATAAATAATTCTAAACCTTACTTTTAACAGAGAAAAACAGGAAAATTATGACACTAGACCAAATAAATAAATAAATAAATAAGGCCTCATCGCACGCGTAATGTGCGTTTGAAGAGGCTAGTGTGTGTGTGTGTATATATATATCTTGAAATCCTCTATTAAAATCTTGTCGCTTCATATTTTCTTGAAATGGTGGAATAGATATTGCCATATACAACTTCAATTATAATAAATAAAAATCATTCTATTAATGACTATCATAAACTGAAATTAAATTTAATAATTTTACAAAATTGTAGAATATTTAGCGATAAGAATAACATCATAAGAAATTCAAATTAATAACTACTATAATGTTCTAATTTCATATTTAGAAAATAAATAAATAAATAAAAATGGGAGATAATCATTACTTTAATTTTAGTTGATTTCATAATAGTGTACAATAAAAAATTTTCATGTCTTATAATTTTGCACATTATTATTCTAGTATAAATTTTATAATTAAGTACATGCTGACATTTTATTCTGTATTTAAACCTCCATTAAAATATTCTTATAGACACGACTAACGTAAACAGAAAAGAGAGGGAGAGAGAGAGACAATCAGAAAAGTCCCAACACATTTCAAATATAACAAGTGTATTGAAAAGAGAGTACGTATGCATGAGAAATGCATGAACATATGACATGTAATATAAAAAGCATCATGGGCTTAGGCCAATCAAATCCTACCAGCACACAATCAATTTGCGCACATCTAAATGCGTGATAATACTGTTATAATTCTTATGTGATGCAATGTATGAGATTTTAAACTCATTTAAGCAAAACCCATCCCAAAATTTCAACAAAAACTCATCAATTTGGAAAACCCCAAAATTTTTCAAAAACCCTAAAACCTAGGCTTCGAAACATGAAATGCACGTAAATGAGAGATTAGAAACTCACCAAGTGAAGAAAAAACTTGTGAAAGCTTGAAAAATGCTTGAGAGTGAAGTTTGGAGTGAGTGAGAGAGTTTTGGGAGGTGAAAGGACGGATAGATCGAGATAGATGTCGAGCAAAATGACAACCAGATCGCGCTAAACGAATAAATAGTGGTTTAGTAAATCTCGAAAAATAGAGGTGTCGAGATGTGTCGAGACAGGTGACGAGAAGGTGTCAAGCAAAATAGACATCGATAGATGCAGCTGTTAAGGATCTGTCGAGGAACAATTCAACAGAAAAGATAATAAAGAAGCTCGATCGATCCACCAGTTGTGGAGAAGCTATCGAGGGTCCAGATCGCAAACCCTAAGGCGCAAAAACGCAGTAGCTTCTTTCAGAGAGAATAAGGCATCAATCACCTTTTTACATATGTTCTCCTTGTATTCTCTTATTCTCTTATTTGATGGCCTTTAAAATAAGCCTTATATAAGTCTAGGGTTGTGAGAAAAGAAACCCTACTCAAATACATAAGCCTGGCCCAAAAATCAAAAAGCTGAAAATTCTGATTTCCCGTAACCTCGATCGATTGAGAGGTGTCAAGGAGGTGTTGAGATTTAATGAATCTCAATAGATAGCAGCTATCAAGGAGGTGTCAAGGGGACAGAAACTTTCTCGATCGATCGACAAGCTATCGAGATTGCGATAAGAATCAGCTGAAGATCTCGACAGATAGCCAGGTGTCGAGGTAGCTATCGAGAAGGTGTCGAGCTTTAAAAACTTTGCACTTCAGCTTGCTTTTTCTTGGACAGACTTGATGACTTCAACACTTGACCTTGAAACATTGTTCCTTGAAGTATTAAAAACACCTAGAACTACCCAATTACAAGTAGAGTGCGTTTTGTCAAAGGATTAGCCAACTTACATAAATAAATGACATATGTTCTTAAGCAAGTTAAAACATATATGTCCTAACAGGATACAACCTAATCCATGTGTAATCAGGCCATAAATCATATATAATCATTGACGGTGTACAATACTAATTCAAAACTAGTAAATCGACATTGTCACATATATATGTCATTTGATGAACGCGTAAAGTTGAAATGCTTAGATATAGTTATTGAATACTTGAAACCTTGAATCACTAATTCGAATGCATATGAAATATAATATATGGATTGAATGAATCCTTTATATTAACACATGCAAGATGGCCATCAAGACAATTAACATTAAATTGTCTTATCATACATCCAAGCGGTGCAATAAAGTCCAACCAGTGCAATCAATTGGTTCATGCACATGACAGTTATTTGAATTACATTCAATAACTATATCCTTGGCAATTACTAAGACACGGCACCATCCAATAAGTAAATATTAAGCCAAGATGTCCATTTAGAAACAAACCAATGCAATACAATGGTTATCATCATGAACGGTTATCCTTGGCAACGAAGTTCTCTAAAAAGAATTTCTCTTGGACAATAACTACTTTCTTTGAATGGATCAGTATCTTAATTGTGTGGCCAAAAGAATTTATTTTGAAGATGGAATTCCATATTAATAGAAATTCTCTTCACATCAACGCAAAGTCAATCACCTTCTCTTAAAACAAATTATGAAATCAAAAATCCTAAACGTGATTATATAGAACAATCACTACAGATTCAAGAATCCCATAACACCTAGAAAATGATTTTCTTTGATTCTAAAACTCAATCACATGTTATACAAGCATGAGGTGGAAACCTGGCTCTGATACCAGTTGTTGGAAAATCTGGTTTTGTATCTCATACAAAACACACAGTGGAAGCAACAAACATGAATCTATTTCATTCATGATTGATAACATGCACTATGTAAATTTCAGAATTTAAGAACAAGATAGCGTACCTTGGTGTGGTGAAATTCAAAACAAAAGATTAGAAGTACTTGGGAACACTTTTAATCTTCACTCCAATTCCACTTTACGCCCAAGAAGTGTAGTCTCTCAATCAATTTCCAAGGGAGAATAATCGAGTGGCTTCACTCATACATACACACCATTTCACAATGATGTTTCCTTTTAAAATAAAATTCTGTATGTTTCTCCATTTATAACTAACTAATTATCTAATTGGGCTGGCCTATTGGGCATTTCCAATTGGGCTTTAGTGTGTGGCTTGGAGTGGGACCAAAAGGGACCAATAAGACACTAGCTCCAATGGGCCTTGGGCTTTTCTGTCAACTCTTGACAAGTCCAAATTTACCATTAATTATATTTAATACCATTATATAAATATAATTGCACTCTAGGCCTTATTAATAAATTATATCCCAAGACTCTAATGATATCATATGAGCCCTCCATGAAATATCCATAGTGAACAAAGTCATAAAGAACTGTCACTTTGTAAACAACCATTTTATCCTTGAGTACCCGGTTTAATCTTTTAGTTATTCACATTTATTGAAATCCAATTTCAATAAATATAAGTTTTAGTAACTCTTTACTAAAGTGGGCGCCCTGAATAACCAGTTCCCATTAAACTTATCTCAAGGGGATATTTCGTGTCTCTATTAAAAGAGATTATGGATTCCATCTTGAGAATATGTGTTCCCTCAACACTACGTGTAGTTACCCAACATACTGAGGTTTTGATCGTGAATATTAGATCTCACTCCTGATATATCAAAGTAACCTACATTTCATGATCGGGTTCACTATCCTCTTAGGATTAAGAGTCTATGAAATTAGAAGTCGTGAGATTAATTATTCAGGTGACAGTTGTTGATTGAATAATTAATCTCATAGTGGTCCAGTTCAATATGTCTTAACTCTTAAGACACATCAACATATCAACTAGAAGTCTACACTTCCATGATCAAGACAAACCATCTTAGTTAATGTGTTATAGTCTTTGCAGATGAAATGCCCAATTTCATCACCGACTATGAACTATATTTTGAGTTTACAAGGAACTTGTGATTTATATCTTCTGTGACTAAATCACATAAACCACATACAATGCATCTCAAGGACTATGAAAATGTCTCATTAGTTCATAAATAGTCTCATATAATTAAATAACTTAATTATTTATAACATGCCAATAAATTGGATTTTAGGGCATAAAGCCCAACATATACATGTCTCAAGATCAACAAAACCATTCACTAATCATTCATGACAAGGTTGAAGATCTATTTACAACAGTCTCATAGATTTCAGAATTTCTTCCACAATGATATGAGTGCATAATAGACAAGCTAAGCTCGTTAAATGCACAAAGCCATTAGTACAAATGTACAAGGCAAAAACTTGTTTTGAGACAAGACTCAACAAAGCCAATCAAACTTTTTGGATTTTCTACTATTTATTTGGTTTTTGGATTTTTGACACAAAAGCAGTAAAAAATTGATCAAAAACAACATAAATAACCATGTAAATACTTTTGAACCAAAACAAAACATACAAACAAAATGACAATTTAAAAACTTGCAAGAAGCACACAACCAAGCATATTCACAAATATGGGAAGTATTAATGCATGGACATGTTACAATGCTTATGCATGAGTACCCTTCGTCACCCACACATCACGTGCATTTGGAGTGATATCCTTGACGGATTGGGTACGAGAATTAGGACTTTCAAACCTTCTTGTGAAGCTTTCCAAGCAATTTGTGAAGGCACCGATCATCTTCATGACGACCATCATTCCTGGATCACGGTTTTGAACTCTTGATTGCTCACTACCCCAAGACCTCTGGTCATTTCTCCTTCCTTTTGATCGAGGGGCGCTTGCATTGTTCAATGCTCTCAGCTTGTGACAGTTAGGTCTAGTATGTCCTTGCAAACCGCAATAGTGACAAAGATAGTTCGTTTTAGGACCCTGCTGTGATCTTGGAAGTGATCTTCCTCTACCTCCAAATATGGCTTCTGATTGATTGCGGGACTTGTTAACCACCCGTTGATCATTCACATTCTTCTTCCTCCCAGTCTTAACTTTCTCAGGAATAGGCTTATCCACAGCCGTCTCTTTGGTTTTACAAACTTCACTTCCTTGGTGACATTGGCTAATGAGCTACTTCCTCCGGTATATCCCAATCTAGACTTGTCTGAGGCATGTTTTTGAGATGAAATAACATCATCCAATTTCTTAGAGGAGACCCTATCTACCTTGGCATGAGCTTGCACTACCTCTTGCTCAAGAAATCTCACTTTTGTGTAAGCTTCTAATAACTCACCATTAAGTGCTTCAATCTCACACTTTACCTCCATGTATTTTACCAGCAGACTTTTGTAATCTTCCTCAGCTCTCTTCATCTTCTTCACAGCCGCCTTTGCCGCCTTTGTATACTCACCTGATTTCTTAAGAAGTAAGGCCTAATTCTTTTGAAGACTAGATGTATCTTCATCTTCTTCAGCCTCTGATTCTTCAACAATCCCAATAGACTCCAAATCAGATTGTTCCACAAGCTCCTTCACAAGTGAACCCAAATCATCCGAGGATTCCACATGTGCAATGGTCATGAATATGGAGTAATTTCCTTCTCCGTCACAGCTATCTTCAGAGTCATAATTTGATGAATCAGTATCACTCAAGGTGGTGGCACAGACCTTTCCTTTTGACTTCAAATAATTAGGACATACCTTCTTGAAGTGTCCATGTCCATTACACTCAAAACATGTAATTCCTTGAGAGGATTGGGAATCTCTATCATCTTTCCTTCGGAATTCTTTCTTCTCCCTCCCGAAACTCTGAAATTTTCCTTTGTCTCCGAATTTCCCACCATTCTTGAGTTTCAAGAATTTTTGGAAGTTCTTTACAAGGTATGCCACATCTTTATCTACTGCATCCTCTTCCAGAGAGTCATGAGATACCACTCTCTCATCAATTTTTTTAAGAGTAAGAGATTTGCTCTTCTTCTGCGTGGGTAGTGACAATTCATACGCCTGCAGTGAACCGACCAGCTCTTGAACTTTAATGTCGTCAAGATCCTGGCTTTCTTCAATGGTCGTTACTTTGGCACGAAAAATTTCTGGTAGCGACCGAAGGATCTTCCTTACAACTTTAGAATCCTCTGTCTTTTCCCCTAAATTAAATTTGCCGACGACCATCTCGTTCAGCTTACTGTAAAATGAATCAAAGGACACATCCTCACTCATCTTTAGCTCCTCAAAGCGAGTGGTCAACATATGTAGTTTGGTGTCTTTCACCTTCTTAGTCCCTTGATAAGTTGTCTCCAGAATTTCCCACGCTTCCTTAGCAACGGTGATATGTGAAATCCTGTGAAAATCTTCTGGAGAGACGCCATAAAAAATAGCATTCAATGCTTTACTGTTAGCATTAGCCGCCGCAAGAGTTGCCTTATCCCAAGTGGATTTGGCAGCCTCTGGCCTAGTCCAACCAACCTCAACAGCATCCTACATAGCATCAGCATCATCAATAGAACACAAAAAGGCCTTCATGCGGACTTTCCAAAATGCATAATTATTACCATAAAAAAACGGTGGTACATTAAGAGATTGAGACCTATCCATCTCAACAAGGGGTTGGGGATCACACTTAGGTAGTAAAACCACAGCAAGTATACCCGCTCTAATACCAATTGAAAGTTCAATATGTGTCTAAAACACCCTTGAACGTTAAGATCCCCAATTACAAAATTATCAATTCAAGCTTTATATCAAACAATGTATGTGTGAAAAATGATAACAAGCTTATAATAGAATTGATAAACAATCTAAACCATAAATAATCACAATCACAGCAGTAATTAAATGGTAAAGATAAAGGGAAGAGAGATGCAAACACAAGGACAACACACGATGTGTTATCGAAGAGGAAACCGAAGCCCTCGGCGTAAAACCTCTCTGCCGCCCTCCAAGCGGTCAATAATCCACTAGAAAATGTAGTTGGGACACACGAACAGCAATAGACCCTCCAAGCCTAATCTACCCAGGTACCTAAGCCCTCTAAGCTTCTGGCTCCAATGAGGTTGCGCCGAACCTTTTTCTTTTTTAGCTTACCGGATTCCACTACTAAACCATAGCATCGACCAATGAATATTGGTTCCTTCCAAACTGCTTCCCTTAGCGCCAAATGAACCTTCTCACAAACGTGGGTATGGTGAGAAAAGGATTTGGTCAATGACCTCTCAAGGATGTATCAATGGAGAGGAAGAGAGTAGATGAATTTGTAGAGTCTCTTAGATAAAGATTAGGGATGAGGCAATCTTGTTTTACTCTAGGGTTTCTCTCACAAAATTCTCTCTAGAAGCTCTCTACATTTCGTGGGTATAAGGGTCTATATATAGTGGCGTGTGTTTGGAATACGAAGAAACATTTTTTGCCAAACAGGGTTGGTTGGCGGTTTGGTCTCGCGACTTGTCCAAGTCGCGAGTTCAAGTCGTGAAGTAATGGCCTGGCCAGCCTGGGACTTTTGTCCTATAGTGCGACAGTTGGCGCAACCCTTTAGCTCCCCTGTGTGCTTCTTACGTGCCTACAGTTGGCGGCTTGCCAGTCACGAGTCCTAGCCGCAAAACTCTGCTTCTTTGCAGAAACTAGAGCTTTTCTTCACACTCTCCTCACACACTACCCTTACATGAATCCCACCTAAATACAAGGTTACTAAGTGCTAAATTACAAGCAAATTGGCACGGAATAAAGCCAACAAGATGGTCGATAAATTTCAACCTTACAAACATGTTGTGAAACATATGAACAACTCGATCAAATACAAAACAGTCATATGAAAATGACCACATTGATCATATAGTAAAGCAAATGATCATCCGAACATGCAACCAATAAAGCACATTAGCATAAAGATTTATGCATGTCCAACACATAAGCACGATGCAATGAGAGCAATAAAACATAACAAAGCACCATAAAGCAATGAGAACCCCTTGGTATTTGCACCTCCCCTATGGCTTTCTCCCTCTACGAATGTGCATAAGGTAGAATTTCTCCCCTTAAGAGTTTGCATATGAGTCATATAGAAATAACGACATCCTCCACCTTTTTGTCACGAATAAACAAATGAATCCAGAGGAAGGTGGGAAAGAAAAAAATATATGAACAAGGGTAAAAGATAATGCATGAGGGGTGCAAGATGAATGAGAAAATGAAGCTCAAACATAAGACAAAAACATTTTAAAAAAAATGCTACAAAGCATAAAGAACATGACATGTTAAGGATGATGAAACATGATATAGACCTAGGCATGACATAGACACAAAGAACATGTTATATGTGCTAAAAGGTCTAAAAAGACTTAAAAAGCTGATCAGGGAATTTTCACGGGAAGCTTACTCGCGAAATTACTCGCAAAATTTTTCGTGGGTAAGTCTTACTCGCAAGACAGTCGTGAAAGTCTCTGTCCAAAACTGAAAAATAACTTCAAAATTGGACCATTTAACTCCCAGTTGAGCCTATGCATGAAATAGGTCACGAAAACACCTAGGAAACATGTTTTTCACACAGAAAAACACTTTAAAAATTTTGAAAAACATGGGTGATACAAATCACTTCCAAAAGCAAACAAAAAGAACAAAAATCTTTTTGGTTTAATCCACATATGGTTGAGCGCACACACATCACATTTGAACATGTACAATCACACAAATAAAATAGACATTCATTGAACATTAGACTTGTGTGTTGTGTGTAAGTATCAAATGTGAAATAGTCCTTAGACCAGAGTGAAACTTCAATGATCAATTCAATCAAGTCATACACAATTGGTACTAAATCAAGTGATCTATTTCAATTATAGAAATAAACATATATGACCTCCCACAACCTGAGTACAAGACTTAGAAGTTTTTCATTTGGCTTCTGTATAAATCATAACAATTGATCCATTTTGGATAAAACATCTCTTTTTCAGACCGGTGCTTGATATTTTTGATATATCAACATTTAGAATTAGCCTTTGGCTTTTTGAGCATCATACACTTCAAAACAAAAAGTCGCTTTCCCTTTTTCCTAGTCAAATACTAGTATGTGCGACAAGCTTTTGCAGCTCAGTATCTCTTTACATTTGGTGAGCTCTTTTGCAAAAACATAAAAATAAATAATGTGGGAATAGATATAGGAACAAGTCTATGCAAGTATCAAGACCATTAAGACAATTGACCAATCATTTATGATAAGCTTGAAGATCTATTTACAACAATCACACATAGTTTTCAAGATTTCTTCCACACAGATAAATATGCATATAAAAATAAGCTAAGCTCGTAAATGCATTACGCCATTAGTACGAAGGTACTAGGCCAAACTCACATGAGATATGTGCTCAAACATATACGATCATACTTTTTGAATTTTTCACTTTTTATGTGTTTTTGGATTTTTACTCACACAAAAACAAAAGCATAAAAGAAAGATCAAAAGCAAACACAATAAAAACAAAGCATATAAAGAGATGCATGATGCACAAATGCATGACAATGAAGCATTTAATGCATGAAGGGTCCTACATAGATCGAAAGAATTAGATCAAGGACCAAAAAAGCAAAAGTTCAACCATAGGAACCTTTCCTCATCGAAACGGAATGATTGTTTGGAATGAGTGTCTCATGAGAAGTGAGACGAGGGTTGGAAGAATGAGAACCGGAGATGCACATAGTCAAGGAGTTAAGAGCATTAAACACTTTCTTTAACAACATGTTATTTTCACTCAAAACCGGCTTACCCTTTTTAGCACAACTTCCAAGAAGCTCAAGTTTATCTTTTCTTTTGATTATTTTAAAAGCTTGAAACTTAGAGCAATGAGGTTTAAGATGACCAAGGGCACCACAATGGTGACAAACAAAGTGTTTAGGTCCACTAGGCCTTTTAGGAAGGGATCTAGCAACATGAGTTTGTTCTCTCTTTAACTTGGGGCATTGAGGTCCCATAATGGTGGCAATTAGGAACAAACTTAGATCCACTCAAATCCTTAGGATGGGACCTAAACAGAGGCTTAGGCTTAAGAGCCTTTCTCTCCACTTTTTGGTTTCTTTTGTGTGGAAGAATGTACACTGATTTGTCTTTAGAGGTAGAACTAACAATAGGGACAAAATTGGGTACCACAACATGATTGCAACATATATTATCTTCCTTTTTAACAATAGGTTTAGCAATCAAACACTTGGCATGCATCTCAAGAGATTTATTTTCACATTTAAGATCATCAAAAAGTTTGTTAGACAAAACAAGTTTAGCATCCAAGTCTATATTCAAACATTCAAACTCTTTCAGCTTTTCAAGAGAAATTTCAGCAAGTTCTTTATATTTCTCAACCAATTTGTTGGATTCATTGAGCTTAGCAATCAAATCATCCTTTTCACAAAATAACTTGCTTAAATTATTTTGAAAATTCTTAGCATTTTTCTTCAAGAATTTGTCAATAACACCCATAGATTCAAGCAACATGTCGTCACAATTATGAGGATTAACACTCATAGAGGCATTTTCACAAATACATGGCATGTTACAATCAACAACATCCATAGAAGCATACAAAGCATTATCCATGGCAAAACACACAAGGGGTCAAGGATCACACTTAGGTAATGAAACCAAAACAAGTGTACCCGCTCTGATACCAATTGAAAGCTCGAAAATGTGTCGAAAACACAAGAGTTGTTTAGACCCCCAAAACAAAATTACAGCTTGGTTGATTTTACACTAACATAATACTAAGTGCAGAATAATGTAAACACAAGCGTATAAGCAAGAGAACTACTCTAATCCATATTTAAAGCAACACAGTAGTAAAAATGAAATGAACAAGAGTAAGGAAGAGAAATGCAAACATAGATAACACTGAGACATGTTATTGAAGAGGAAACCGAAAAACTCGACGAAAAACCTCTCCGCTGCCCTCCAAGCGGTAATCAATCCACGAGAGAATCAGTTGGGATACATAGGTTAGCAAAAGACCCTCCAACCCTAATCTGCCCGATGTACCTAAGCCCTCCAAGCTCCTACTCCAACAAGGCTTCTCGGAACCGTGTCTTGTCTAGCTTTTCAGATCCCAAAATATGCTCGATTGCATCCACCAAGTCTTACCGGCTTCTTTTGGCAAATCCCCAAAGCTTCCCAAGCTCCAAAACACTCTCAACACTCTAAATAGGTGTGGGTTGTGTTTGGGTACAAATCTCCTCTCAAGGTATGACAATGTGAGAGGGAGGGAGAAGAGGCTACAATGTTTTCAAACTAAGGATGAGTAGCTCTCTCTCAAAAAGATGGGTGTGTGTTGTAGAAAACCTATCTAGGGTTTTTCTCTCTGAATGAGCTCTTTTACATTTGTGGGTAATGAAGGTATATATAGAATGGGTGAAGGCTAATAAAGTCACACATTAAAATTCTTCAGGTAGAATGTTTCGTGACTACCTCACGGGAATGCCTTACCTGCGAGACACTTGCAAAAACAACAGCTTGGCACGACTCTTCTACTTCTAGTCATGTGCTCCTCACATGCCCTTTTCACGGGAACCCTTCTCGCGAACTTCTCGTGAGCTAGTCACGAAGTGCACTGATATTCAATTAAGCTTGAGTCTTCACCAACTTAATACTAAACCCAATACAATAAAATCGCACAAATTACAAGGAACAAAATTAAAGTAATTACAACACATTTTGCCATGGAATAAAGCCAACATAAAACATAGTTGTAAATCACATTTTTACATCCCACATCTCTTAGAATACATGCTTGCAATCATATATAAAAGCATTTTGATCTTTTTGCTTTTGATTTTTCTTTGCATATTTTTCTTTCTAAGCAAATCATGCATGGGCATATAATAGATAGAAAAGAAATACCCAAATATGTTAAGCATTTGACATTCCAATTTTTCTATGCTGAAGCACACAATTGTCATTCATGATTGGCGAGAAACAGTGGTGAGATGGTTATTTATGCATTTCTCTTAGGATTTTCTAGCCCTTCCCGAAAAGAGTGATACGAGTATTAAATACAAGAGCTTACTTAATCTTACTCATCACAAACAAGAACCATAAAGCTCACTTGCTTAGTTGTGCATAGAGATGCTCATCTAAGCTACAAAAGATACAAAGTTTAGAAAACTTTGTTTCAATGGCCATCCAAGGTACACAAGTACCAATGTACACATAACACACACTATTTTTGTATTTTTCTGATTTTTCAATTTTTTTATATCAAAAGCAAAATAAACAAAACTAAAAACAAACAAACAAACAAAAGCATGTTAAACAAAGCAAAGTATAAAACTAGACTGACTCAAAATAAAAGCAAAACACATAAGTTATGCAAAAACAAAAACACAAAGAGAGAGCAGAAAGTGATAGAATCACTTGGAGCCCTTTTCCTTTCACACCTTGGAAGAACCTTTCTGTCTAGCAAATCCTTGATCCGGTGGTGAGGGAGAAGAATTGAAACCGTTTATGTTCGAAAGGAACATGAGGGCGTTGAGAAGATCTCCAAGGGGAGCAAGAGAGGATTGAACCTGATTCTGGCTTCTAGATGCTATAATGCCGTTGCTCTATTGAGTGGCCAATCACTTATAGCAATTTGGTCGAGTATGACCGGCAACTCCACAATGATGACAGAAATGCTGCTTCTTCTGTTCAGGCTTTTGAGAGTTAGCCTTCTTAGCCCTAGGATTTTTAACTTCTTTCTTATCTTGCTTAAGGGGTGCTCCTAAGATAGATTTACCCTTGTCTATGTTCTCACTAGCTAAATTAGTTTTAACATCATTGTTCTTAATTTCAACATTATTACTAGGAGGAATAAAAAAAAGTAGTAATAGTAGAAGCAATATTAGAAGAAGAGAAACCATAACCTAAACCAGTTCGATTAGAAGCATATTTCTGAAGACTAAGCATCTCATCAAGCTTTGCACTTGAAGTCCTCTCCAATTGAGCTCTGACTTGAAACAGTTTCGCTTTAAGTTTCTTGGTCTTCGTAGCCAAGAAATTGTTTTCAAACCTTAGTGCTCCAATAGTCTGATTTGCTTCATCAAACTTTGTGGAAAGCTCTTCACGATCAAGTTCCACATCACTAAGCATCTTGGTGGCCAACCTATAAAGTTTCTCATGCTTCTTAGAAACTTTGTACAATTTCTCATAGGCTATATGGATATCATCTTGATCATCCATATTCTCGAATGTAGTCTCCACCAAGTTCCCTTCTTTATCTACGTCTTCAGCTATCCCCTCTAAAGGATTGACAGTGGTAGTGAAGATATTCAAGATTTCGTCTTCCTCAATTTCGGAATCATCCTCAGGCTTGGTGTCACTCAAAGTAGCAATAAGTGCCTTGCTCTTCCCAATGCTCTTGAGATATGTAGGAAACTTCTATTTCATGTGATCGAAGCCTTGACACCCAAAGCACCTTGGTCCTGTGGGAACAATGTACTGACCACCATCCTTAGTATCCTTCTTCCCTTTGTCTTAACTCTTGAACTGAGAAGAACTAGATTGCCTACGGTCCTTGTTGAAGCCCTTTCCATTTGCATTCTTCATAAACTTCTTGAATTGCCGGGTGATGTAGGACTTCATCTTAGAATCTTCATCATCTGAAGACTCATCAGTATCACTGCTCTTGGCCTTCAGTGCCATGCTCTTGCCCTTACCTGACTTGCCAACTCTTGTTAACCCTAGCTCGTAGGTCTACAAATTACCAACCAGCTCTGTCAAAGGAATCTTGTCAAGATCCTTTGATTCCTCGATTGCCGTAATCTTGGCATAGAATCTCTCGGGTAGAGATCTGAGCACCTTTCTCACAATCTTGGGTGATGGTTTCCCCAAGATTGAAAGCTGAGTTCACTATGTCCTTAAGCTTGGCATAAAATTCATCAATTGACTCATTCTTCTCCATCTTAATCTCTTCAAAGCTTATAGTGAGCCTCTGAAGTTTTGAATCTTCGACAGCCTTGGTTCCCTCATAGGTTATCTGGAGAATGGTCCATGCTTCCTTAGCAGTTTCAGTAGAGGATATCTTTTTGAATTCCTCATTAGTGACCGCATTGAATAAAGCATTCAATGCTCTGCTGTTGAAGTTTGCTGCCTTCATCTTAGCATCATCCCAATCGGCCGGCGCTTCCTTTGGCTTGGTCCAGCCTATCTCAACAGCTTGCCACACTTTCTCATCTAAAGACTGCAAGAAAGCTCCCATGCGTACTTTCCAATATGCATAGTTAGTGCCATCAAATAAAGGAGGTACAATTAATGACTATCCTCTATCCATGACAAACAGGGGTTAATGGATCATCCATGATGAAGATCCAGAATATGCTTGGTCGTAAAACCCTTCGGTGCATAAACACAGCAACTTCTACACAAGAAGTATGAACTAGGGCAAATTCTGTCTCCAGTCACAATTTGCTTGAACAAACTTTGCACAACACTTGTGCAACTTATGTCACCTTTAACGGCCTTTAAAATAATCCTTTTATATGTCTAGGGTTGTGAGAAAAGAAAGCCCAAACACATAATCACGGATTTGAGTCAAAACAAAACTGAAAATCTGTTTTTCATAAACCTTGACAGATAGACATCTGTCGAGAAACTGTTGAGCCATAGGGCTGGAACTGCTCTTTAAGCTTGATAGATACTAGCTGTCAAGCTTTAATGGTAGCCACTTTTCAGACATGAATCATGGACAGACTTGCATGGCTTCAACACTTGATCTTGAAACACTGTTTCTTGAAGTATTAAACATATCCTAGATCAACCCAATACAAGTAAAGTGTGTTTTGTCAAAGGATGAGCCAATTACATAAAATAGTAACATATGTTCCTAACAAGTGAATCACATATGTCCTAACATATATATATAAAAAAGGATTTTCCTCTTTGGACTGGACTTTTATGTGATTCTAAAATACTCCTAAATCTTACTTTAACAGGGAAAAAACTTGAGAACAACCTAGTAAAAATTAAAAATATATCTTCAACACCACTTAAAATGCCTACAAAATAGGACACTCTCTTACTAATCCATGTCTTCAAAAACAGTTTATTCAATTTTTATAAAAAAAGGAAAATTATGACACTCGACCACAAAAATTGAAAATAAATAAAGCATCATCACATGCGCAATGCGCGTGTGAAGAGGCTAGTGTGTGTGTGTATATATATATATCTTGAAATCTGCTATGAAAATTTGGTCACGTCATATTTTCTTTAAATGGTGGAATAGATATTGCCATATACAACTTCAATTATAATAAATAAAAATCATTCTATTAATGACTATCATAAACTGAAATTAAATTTAATAATTTTACAAAATTGTAGAATATTTAACGATACAAATAACATCATAATAAATGCAAATTAACAACTACTATAATGTTCTAATTTCATATTTAGAAAAAATAAAATAAAATAAAAATTGGAGATAATCATTACTTTAATTTCAATTGATTTCATAAAAGTGTACAACAAAAAATTTTCATGTCTTATAATTTTGCACATTGTTATTCTGGTACAAATTTTATAATTAAATACATGTTGACATTTTATTCTGTATTTAAACCTCCATTAAAATATTCTCATATTATATTTTTTTTTAAAGATAGAATAGATAATTTTATATACATACACAACTATAAGAAATATTATTATACTAATAAATGTCATAATTATTAAATTTAATATTTGGACAAAACATAGAGGAGAGAATCTGATCTTACAATACTTTACGCCACATTTCATTAGTTGAAAAAAATCTGATCAAACAAAATTTATTCTTGCCATATATTCATGTCATGTCTCTATATAATTAACTGTATAGTTGTTCACTACCAAACTGTACCTTGTCTCACTTCTCTTTCTTTGGCAAATTTCAACAAGAAACCTAAATCATGAGAACTCTCTCTACCTATATCCTTTGTTTGCTTGTTCTCCGCCTTACTGTTGGTGCGCACTTTATACAAAACTTCATGCTCTTCGGCTTTGTAGTTTATATAAGTCAGATATTTCCTATTATTTAAAGATCCACCATCAAACTCTTTACCTTTATTAATTTTATAGGACCAACGTATCTCCTTACAATTTCTCATCTTTTGTTCCTCTGATAGTTGTGGCTATAAGAAAACTATAGCATCTTATAAATATTTAAGAGTATTGTTTTAATCAAGGAAAAAACCTTATTTTAGTTTTTTTTTTTTCATATATATTTTTTAATTTGCTATCTTTTTTTTATCCCAACCATCATTTTGCTATCATTTTTTTCATATATATCTTTTAGTTTGCTATCATTTTTTTTTAATTATAAGAATTATATTCTAATTAAATTATATTCAATCATGATTATAGGTAGCAAGCCCATGGTGGTGGATGCTAAAATGTGCCTAGTGGACTAGTTTGTGTTTAGTCCTAGATCGGATTGCTTGCTGAGAGACTACAACGCAGATTGTATAACAAAGCACCCTGGATCTACTGGACTGTGCAATGCTTCAATATATAACAAAGCACCCTGGATCTACTGGATTGTGCAATGCTTCAATATATTGCACCTGTTACAAGCCTTGCTAATTTGTTTCTATATATTTATGGAGAGTGCTAAATATAGGTTATATTTTACTAATAATTTCAAAAAATGAACATGTTTGATAAAATAAATAGAAATTATGATAGGAATGGTAATTTTATTACTGAGGAAATATACCATGCTGGCTATTAAACTAGTATCGGTACTCCTTCAAAATGTACCGGAAAAAATACCGGGTTGTACCGGCATGTATCGGTAGGTACTAGCATTTCGGCAGATCCTATAAAAAAACTCTTTAAAAATATTTTATTTAATCTAATATATTGGTTAATGTAATTAAGCTAATACGTAGGCTTATTTATGTGGATTTTAATTTTATGTTGATAAACATAAAAATTCATAAATTCAAACTTACACAAATAATACAAATATATATTTATGTATAGAAATATATAAATAGCTTATTCTCTTCATTACTATTGATACGCTCTTCATTCGAAACTTCATGCTCATCTGCTTTGTTAGTTTACATATAAGTTAGATATTTTCTGTTATTTAAAAATCGACCATCATATCTCTTTATCTTTTTAATTTTATAGGACCACCATATCTCCTTACAATTTCTCACATTTTCTTCCTATGTATAACTATGGCTATAAGAAAATTATATCATCTTATAAATATTAGAGAGTATAATTTTAATCAAGGAAAAACACCTGTTTACTACTAATATATTGTCTCCATTTTTTATTTGGTCTTCCGGATTCATAACTTTCATTTTTTTTTTCCATATTTTTTAAAGTTTGCTATCATTTTTCTTATCCCAACCATCATATCACTTACAGAAAAAGTCTATTTTTAAACTAAGGGTCTATTTGGATACAGCTGAAAACTGAAAACTGAAAAACACTGTAGCAAAATAATTTTTAAATAGGTGAATAGTACTGTGAGACCCATTTTTAATGAAAAAGTTGTAAAAAAGTGAAATTTGTGGGTCCGTGAACAGTGCATATGCACTGTTCACGGGAAAAAGTCAAATATACCGGCTGAAAAGTATTAAAAAAAAAAAGAAGAGAAAAACGCAAAACGCGTCTGGGAAGTGCGTTTGCGCTTCCCAAACGCACACTAACAATGTAGTTGATTAGCCATTTAGGCATTTTTTGTAGGTGTAATGGTGGTGGGGGCCAAAATAATAGCAAAATTAAAAAACCAAGACGATAGCAAAATGAAAAATATAGAGATCTAAATCAAACCTGTAGAATCTTGAAAACCAATTTTAAAATACGGTTAAATAAAATATAGTAACTAGAAAGGTTTTTTTTTTTTTTTTCCTGCCTCTCAATCTATGGCTTTTAATAGTTGTTGTTTTAAAGAATGAACTAAATAAGGATAACCCTTTCTTTTCTCATAATATTACATTCAATATGTGCACATTGCAATCAATCCAAAATCTTCGAAACACTTCTAATATTTTACAAAGAGTATCGTAAGTTTAATATTATTCCTCTTTGTACATAATAAGAGATCTAATTACCAATTTATGGATATGAAGCCTTTATGGGACTAGAAATATGGTATATTAAAAAGTACAACCACAAACAAGAAAACCCATAAATTTTTTTTCAGGAGTTGATAAAAATTAAAATGCTTAACAAGAACAATAAAAATTTGCATCTCTCTCTCTCATACACACACACAAAGAGAATACCGAACCATTTTTATTCATAGTAGTATATATATGTGTGTGTATTTGTTATAAGTGGAAGATGGGGATACGAAATCTAATTCTCCTTATAAGGAACACCATATAATATAAACAGGTTACAAACTTCTTGACATTTATCTAAAGTTGTTAAGATGATGTGATAACAAACCAACCATGATAAGATTGTTTAATTATAAGATTTATATTCTAATTAAATTATATTCAATCATGATTATAGGTAGGGATGAGTCAAAAATTTAAATTCGCCATTAAGATGATACCGTCATTAACCAAGTGACGATGTCAGGCATTTATTACGCTCATTGATGACAACACGTAATAGACGGAGTAACGGTCACAGAATGAGCTGTGAACTTTAGACAAAGATTTTGTAACGCACTAGCCGTTGAACATAAATATAGCAATTCATTGCCCATTGATTAGGCACTCAACTATAAAAGAGAAGGCGACAGAAGTTAAAGGTTGTTGATGCTTATTTTGAGGCCCAATAGCAGGAAGAAGCCCAACAATATGGGTGGAGAAGAGTTAGTGAATGGCTAGAAAAACCATTAAGCCTGGATGGCAACAACAATGGTTAACAGGCCCATAAAGTACACAAGTGGGCTTTGAAGAAAGTAGACGGGCCTAAAAGAGCCCGAAGAGAGAGATAGTAAAACCATGGGCATTATGTGAAGTAGCAAAGTAAGAATGGGCCACAACAGGTCCGAAGTAATGAAGTAAGAATGTAGGGGGTTAATGGGAAGCCCATGAGCCCCAAGTGTAAAGAATAAGGTAATTGGGCCAAGGAAGCCCAAGGGAGTTAGTAAAAGCCCATGGGTATGCAGAATTAGAAAATGGGCCAAGGATGCCCAAGGAAAGCAAATGGGCCGAGGATGCTCAAGGGGAAAGAAATGGGACAAAAGAGCCCACAAGCAATGGAATGGTTCAGGAAAAGCTCAAAGTAGCATGAGTATAAAATCAATGACCATGTTGAGTCATTAGGACAAGAATAAGTAGCAGACCCAAAGAAACCCGACAGGCACGGGTCAAATAACACCACGGCAGGAACAGCAAAATGGCATGACAAAAAATGGCAGCAGGATTACAAAAAGAGCAAAGAAGGGGCTCAAGAAGAGAAAGCCCACAACAAGGCAAGGCCCAGCCCTTTAAAAAAGCAAGCTGTAAGGAATGAGAACCAGAAAGCAGTTCATGATTACAAGTGGTTAGTCCCTTTTATGCGAAACATGCTTGATCAATTATAGCTTCTAATTAAAAAAACTGTTCTAACCTACCCTACTAAAAAATATATCTTTCTCGATAGTTACAACAACCAAGAACATGCTTAATTTAATTAGGACATGTGTACAATGCTATCTACCAACCCTTTATACTAAGACATCAGCTTGGGAGCCTAGAACATCAGCTTGTGAATTATGACTGAGCTGCTGAGCTACTTGGATTGACAACGACATTCTATTGCTAAGTTAATTGGATTGACTGTTGCATTCTACTACTAGATATTGCATCAAATATACTATACCATAGAAATTTAACTTAACATTTTTTAAGAAAACAAGCCAAAGAGAAGAAATTTTTCGTCAATGGCAACTAAAAAAAACTTGGGTGGTAGCAAATTTATGAAGAAACCTCTTCACCCACAACAAACAAAGGTGATGCATGACTCCAAGCTTCAATTCATGGTTCAAACCCATCAGATTTTAGGGGGAAAATTTTGGGAATTTGTGGTTTGGAGGGCCAAAATAGTGTGTTCCAGTAGTTCTAGAAAGTGGCTACGCATGAGGCTTGGCACGTCCATGGCTTTCTAAGATTCTAAAAGAGCCAATTTATCGCAATTTTCCAACTTGTGCATGTTGGACGTGAATAGGGAATTTGATATGAGTATATACATTATGAGAGATCTCCATACATTATATACATACATCCCATCTTGTACAGAAAGAGAGAGCCTTTGCCGTAGCGCTAGAAAACTCCCAACCCTCTTCTCTGTTTCCCTCGCCATTAATATATCTTTGAGAGAAATATTTTTATCACCTTCACCAGCTACACAATCCCTTGAGCGTTGTGAGATTGAGTAGAAGGTTAGGAAATCATAGAAGCCATTACAAAATCCATTCTACTACGATCCAAGTCTGATGCTCCTGAGCACATTGAGGCTTTGTGCACAAGACTATAGAATAAAAAGAGCCTAAAGATTGATCGAATTCGAAGTGACCATGGTAAAGAATTCGAGAACTCATACATGGAGTCTTTCTGCATCAGATCAGGTATATCTCAAGAATTCTATACTCCTATTACGCCTCAGCAAAATGGTGTGATAGAAAGGAAGAATATAGTTATTCAAGAGATGGCCAAAGCCATGTTGCATAAAAAGATGTGGCTAGAAACTTGTGGGGAGAAGCCGCAAACACTGCATGTCATACGGTTAATAGGGTATACTTCAGACCTGATACCAAAAAGACTCCCTATGAGTTATGGAAAGGAAGGAAGCCAAATGTGAAGTACTTCAGAATCTTTGGAAGTACTTGCTTCATTCTCAAGGATAGAGAGAATGTGGGAAAATTTGACTTTCAAAGCGATGAAAGCATATTTCTAGGCTACTCTTCTACAAGCAAGGCTTATCGGGTATACAACAAAAGAACTATGAAGGTAATGGAGACAGTAAATGTCGTCATTGATGAGTCTTTAGATTCCAGTTCTGAGAACGACATTGAGGAACTCTCCAAAGAAATTCTTCCTCTTGAGCCTAGGGAAGTTCAAGACATTATTGAACAAGAACCTGCATCTCCAAGTACTCCTAGTACTCTGAGTGTTGTAGAAGACTTTGCAGACATACCCACTTCACTAGATTCTGAATCTCATGAAGAGAAGGGACCTTCCTCTAGAATCAAATTAAATCATCCTCCAGAAGTTATTGTGGGAAACATGAATCAACTTACATTAAGGAAACGCACAGTTGATAAATGTGTTGCTAACTTTGTGTCTTATTCCTACTACTTGTCATAGGTTGAACCCAAGAAAGTTGAGGAAGCATTACAAGATGGAAGCTGGGTCGATGCAATGCATGACGAACTACTTCAGTTTCAGAGGAATGATGTTTGGACTCTAGTACCTAGACCGGAAGGTGAGCACATCATCGGTACAAAGTGGATATTCCGCAACAAGACTGATGAAGAAGGCAATGTGATTCGCAACAAGGCTCAACTTGTAGCTCAAGGATACTCGCAAATGGAAGGAGTAGACTATGATGAAACATTTGCCCCAGTTTCCCGAATGGAGTCAATCAGAATTCTCCTTGCCCTAGCATGTCAGCTGAAGTTCAAACTTTATCAGATGGATGTAAAGACTACTTTCTTGAATGGGTTACTCAAAGAGGATGTATATGTGGCTCAACCAAAAGGATTCATTGATCCACACTTTCCAGATCATGTGCTGTACCTTAAAAAGGCACTTTATGGGTTGAAGCAAGCTCCTAGAGCCTGGAATGTAAGGCTCACACAATATCTGGTGTCACATAGGTTCACAAGAGGAAAGGCTGATCAAACTCTCTTCATCAAAAGGGAAAATGGTGAGTTGATAGTTGCTCAAGTCTATGTTGATGATATCATCTTTGGGTTGACTAAGGATGAACTTACTCATGGCTTCTCAAAACTCATGCAAGCCGAGTTCGAGATGAGCATGATTGGAGAGCTGACTCATTTCCTAGGATTGCAGATTCGCCAGCAAGATTCAGGTATATTTCTTTCTCAATCTAAATATGCTAAGAATCTTGTGAAAAAGTTTGGTTTGGATTCTGCTAGTTCTGTTAGAACCCCTATGAGCCCAAATGTTAAACTCACTGTAGACTTGTTAGGTAAGAGTGTTGATCCTTCTCTCTATAAAAGCATGATAGGTAGTATTCTTTACCTTACTGCTAGTAGACCTGACATTAGTTACAGTGTTGATGTGTCTACTAGATATCAGGCTAACCCCAAAGAATCTTATATGACTGCTTTAAAAAGAATTATAATGTATGTCAAAACCATTGCTGAGTTCGGTGTGTGGTATAGCAAGGACACTAATGGTGTCTTAGCTAGGTACTCTGATGTTGATTGGGCTGGCAATGCTGATGATAGAAAGAGTACTTCGGGGGGTTGTTTTTATGTGGGTAACAATCTTGTCTCCTAGATGAGCAAAAAGCAGAACTCCATCTCTTTATCTATTGTAGAAGCTGAGTATATCGCTGCTGATAGCTGCTGCACCCAACTCCTCTAGATGCAAAAACTCCTTCATGATTATGGTATTTGTCAAGAGCATCTTACTATTTACTGTGACAATACCAGTGCCATCAATACCTCTAAGAACCCGGTTCAACATTCTCGAACTAAACACATAGAGATTTGACACCACTTCATTAGGGAGCTTGTCGAAGATGGTACTCTCACTCTTGAGTTTATCCACACTGATGATTAAAAGGCTGACTTGTTCACCAAACCTCTTGACAACAAACGTTTTGAATTCCTTCGTCAAAACATTGGTGTCATCTCCATAGACTGATCTCCTTCTCTTGTCCTTCTTCTTTCATGCATTTGCATCTAGTTTTATGTTTTGTTTTGAGAGCATGTTTTTGTGTGTTTATTTTCAGTTTTCTTTTATTTTGTTTTTGATATAAAAAAAAAAATTGAAAAATCAGAAAAATACAAAAACAGTGTGTGTTTTGTGTACATTGGTACTTATGTACCTTGGATGGCCATTGAAACAAAGTTTTCTAAACGTTGTATCTTTTGTAGCTTAGATGAGCATCTCTATGCACAACTAAGCAAGTAAGCTTTGCGGCTCTTGTTTGTGATGAGTAAGATTAAGTTGTCTCTTAAATTTAACACTCATATCACTCTTTTTGACGGGTAGAACTAGAAAATCCTGTGAGAAAAGCATAAATAACTATCTCACCACTGTTGCCCGCCAATCATAAAATGACACCTGTATGCTTCGGCATAGCAAAAGTGCAGTGTCAAATGCTTAACATCTTGGGTCTTTCTTTTCTCTCTTTTATGCCCATGCATGATATGCTAAAATAAAAGAAAATATGCAAAGAAAAATAAAAAGCAAAAAGATCAAAAATGCTTTAAATATGGTTGCAAGCGTGTATTCTAGGAGATGTGGGAGTTATAAGATGTACCTCGAAGGTGATAGTCCCCATCAGACAGTTATGATTGTGTGTGAGTTAAAGTTACTTTCTCATATCTCAGATTGTCATAACTTGTATACACATATGCAATCTTGCGATGTTTTTCACACACAACACGCAACATTCTTTGCTACTATTGATACATGTGCAGGTACAATGTGATTTGGCCATCACAAGTGTTTACATGTGCTAATGTATGCTCACTAAACTATCTTGACCTGTTTTTGAAAAATAAAATTGGTTAGACTTGTTTAGTGTGTGTGTGTGTTTCTGAGGATCCATGTGCTTAAAATGTATAATGAGAGATGATTTTGAGAGCTTAATATGTTGATTGGATCATTGGTTGAGGTGCATGTTGGATTGCATTCATGTCTGTGTTTTTCACTTCTTGAAAAACTGTTTTTAAAAGCTAGCTCGACACCTCCTTGATTCCATCTTATCTGTAGAGCTTCTCAAGCCTTTTTGTTATTGCAATCTCGACACCTCCTCGACACCTGGTGGATTGATCGAGAAAGTTCCTGCCTCCTCGATACCTTCTCGATGCTTGGTTGATCGATCGAGATTCTGTTCCTTGAAGGTGATTCTTGCTCCTCAATACCTTTCAACACCTGCAGCTGTCGAAGGCCATTTTCTTGACACCTACCTCGACAGATTACTCGACACCTCATCTATCGAAAATTATTGATGCTCCTATATAAGCTTCTGTCGCGATCCAGTTCTCATTTTCTCGATCTCTCTCGATCTATCCACGGCTGTTCATCTCCCAAACTCCTTTTTCTCACTCAAAATCTTCAACCCACGTGATTTTCGGCCCTTCCTTGCTTCAAATCACTTGGTATGATCTCTTTTTTCCTTCATTCTTCATGTATTTCATGTTTTGAATCTTAGGTTTTGGGGTTTTTTAAAATTTTTCGGGTTTTTCAAAATTGATGAGTTTTTCTTGAAATTTTGGGATGGATTTTCATTTAAATGTGTTCAAAATCTCATGCATTGCATCACATGTGCATTAGAATGGTATTTTCATGCATTTAGATGTGTGTTCTATACTTGTGTGCTGGTAGGACTGGATTGGGCTGAGCCCATGATACCTTTTACTTTGCATATCACATGTTCATGCATTCCCCATGCATACGTACTCTTTGTTTTGGGACTTTTCTGTTTGTCTCTTTCTCTCTCTCTTTCTCATTCTATTTATGTTAGTAGTGTCTATGGCACCTAAGCATAAATCTACTCTGGCTCGAAACCCTCTGAGTTCTGGAGCTTCTTTCTCTTCTGATTCTGCTCCTCTTAATCTTTGGTTCCATGATGAGGATGCCCACAAGGCATTTTCGGTGAACTTTTCTAGAAATGGTGTTCATTTGGAACACCAAGTCATTTTGGTGGACTTCACTGACACTGACCTTCCCTCTGTCATTCACAGTAGGGGATGGGAGTCACTGTGTGATGTCTCAGTCACATGTCCTCTCATGCTCATTCAGGAGTTCTACTCCAACAAGCATAGGATTGATCGTTCAGTACCTCTCTTTTCCACTCGCGTTTGAGGTACGAGCATCCCTATCACACCGCAGCTAATTGAGGATGTGTTTCGGGTTCCTAGGATAGAGCTTCCTGACTATCCTTCTTGTGAGCGTCTGAGCACTGTGTCCAAAGATGAGCTCATTTCTGCTTTTTGTGAGCACCCTGCTGATTGGGGTGAACATCGGTATACATCATGTAGACCTTTTGCTAAAGGTCCTAGATTCTTAAACATGGTGATGAATTTTGTACTCCATCACAGAGCCTCGTGCTTGATTTTTGTTATCTCTTCTTGAGCATCTTACTATAGATTTTCCTTCTCATTTCATTCTTTCTATCATAGATGTTCATTTAGATTCGGCGTCCCGTGATAAGCTCATCTTTCCTTCCGCTACCACGAGGATCTTACGCCATTTTTCTGTCCCTTTTTCCTATGTCCAACCACTTCACACACATTTGTGCCATAGATGCCGCTGCTGTAAAATGTAGCGCGGCGCAGTTTACGTCGTGACAGCTGGATTCCACTCCTTCCTCCCGTTCCACTCCATCTCGTACAGCTCCGTCTACATCTGCTCCTTCTTCCTCTATGGGCGATGTATCTCTTGGAGACATCATGGCGCAGCTGCAGCGCATGGATGCTCGCCTCAATACACTTTCCACTGAGTTGTATCAAGTGAATGTTCATGTTGGTCGTATTGCACGACGGCAGGCGACCATGGGTGGTTTTGCTCCTGAGGCTACTCCTCTAGCAGCTTCTGATTCTGAGGATGATGATGACAAGGACGATGATGCTTCGAATGATGATGATGGAGATGCTAGCTCTACTGATAAGATGTCTACTTGACACTCTAGCCTTTGTCACTCGTGACAAAAAGGGGGAGTAGTTTTGGGGATATGAGAGTAGTCATCTTAGGGGGAGAGTTAGTATAGGACATTTTTGATAGGGGGAGTGTTGATTCTTGAGGGATGTAGTGAGTTTATGATGTATCTTTTCTTTTCTTTCTTTTTTGATACATTGTTCTTGTATATGCGGTCTTGTGACCAGTTTTACATACATTGTACTTATTTTCTCTATATATGTGGATGTATATTTCTTTCACCTATCTCTACATGTGTTGTTTCTTTTCTATCTTTATACACATGTTTCTTATACTTGTATGCAATCTATTATATCTGTTTCACACAAGATGCCTTGATAAGTTTTGTTTAAAGTGTTTCAGAAATACAGGTTGTCAAAGTCTACTTGCCATAAACTCCTTTCTTACAATGTTTTTCAAGGGTTTGTGATAGGATAGATTTTATTGTATTCAACAAGTGAGTATGAGTTGAGTGATTTATGACTTCTCTCATATGTTCATTTGTTTGTTGTGGTTTTGTCATGGATTGCCAAAAGGGGAGATTGTTAGGACATATGAGTTTTCACTTGTTAAGAACATATGTCATTTGTTTATGTAAATTGACTAATCCTTTGACAAAACGCACTCTACTTGTAATTGGGTAGTTTTAGGTATTTTTAATACTTAAAGAAACAAGGTTTCAAGATCAAGTGTTGAAGTCATCAAGTTTGTCCAATAAAAACAAGCTGAAGTGCAAATTCATTAAAGCTCGACACCTGCTCGATAGCTCCTCGACACCTTGCTATCTGTCGAGATTTATAAAATTAGATTTTCTGATTTGATTTCTTGGGATCCGTGAATGTGTCTTTGGGATTTCTTTTCTCCTAACCCTAGACATATAAAAGGATTATTTTAAGAGCCGTAAAATTGTACACAAGTTGCACAAGCATTGAGCAAACTCTGTTCAAGCAATTTGTGATCAAAGACGAAGTTCTTGACCTAGTTCATCTCTTCTGAAGAAGTTACTGTGTATTTGCACCAAAGGGTTTTGTGACCAAGCATTTTCTTGATCTTCATCGTGTAGGATGAACTGAAGAACTTTGCAGCCAACCTCTCTTTCAGTTGGTATTGAAGTCGCGTATTGGGATCGGCGCATTAGTTAGTCACGTACTTGGGAGCCGTGCATCAAAGGTGGGAACTGTCACTATAGAACAAGTCCAATTAGGTATTGGGGTAAGGGTTCAACTGTAGGTTGGTAAGGTACTTGGGATTCCTTTACTTGTAACCGCTTGTTTTGATAATAGTGGAGTTTCGGGAGTGATGACCTGAAAATTATCCGATGGGGTTTTTGCCGCAAGGGTTTTCCCCATTCGTAAACAAATCACCATGTTATTTAATTTCCGCTGCTTAATTAGTTTATTGGTGATTTGTTTGTGCTTCCACGCATTTGCATGATAAATTGATTAATTAATAACGTGGCTAATTAATTAATTGGTTTAATCATAAGGGGTCATTCAGTTTGTGACCTATCAAAACAAGTACAATCGAACAAATGAATAAGGCATTCATTGAACATTAGGCATGTGTGTTGTGTGTATGTATCAAGTGTGGAATAGTTCTTAGTCTAGAATGAAGCTTCAATGATCAATTCAATTAAGTTATACACAACTAGTACTAAGTCAAGTGGTCTATCTCAATTATAGAAAGGAACATATATGACCTCCCACAAGAAAATGATTACATATCTTTGAAGCTTTTCATTTGGTTTCTTTACAATTCATAACATTTGATCATTTTGAATCAATACATCTCATTTTGAGATCGATGCCTGAAATTTTTGATATTTCAAACATTTAAACTCTTTCAACTTTTCAAGAGAATTTTCAGCAAGTTTCTTATATTTTTCAACCAATTTGTTGGATTCATTGAGCTTAGCAATCAAATCATCCTTTTCACAAAATACCCTGCTCAAATCCTTATTAAACTTCTTAGCCTTTTTCTTTAAGAGTTTGATAATAGGATTATCAACAACATCCAAAAATTCATGTAACATAGCATCACAATCATGAGGATTATCACTCATTGAGGCTTTTTCACAAACACATGGCATGTTACATTCATCAACATCCAAAACATGCATAGAGGCATACAAAGCACTATCTGTGGCAAATAAACACAAGGGGTCAAGGATCACACTTAGGTATTTAAACCACAACAAGTGTACCCGCTCTGATACCACTTGAATGTTCAAATAGCGTATAAACCACTATGAATGTTTAGACCCCCAATTACAAAATTATCAATTCAAGCTTAATGTCAAACAATATATGTGTGGAAAATGAACATAAGCTAATGACAGAATTGATAAACAATCTAAACCAATTAAAATCACATCCACATCAGAAATTAAATGGAAAAGATTAAGGGAAGAGAGATGCAAACACAAGGACAACACAACGATGTGTTATCGAAGAGGAAACCAAAGCCCTCGGCGAAAAACCTCTCCACCGCTCTCCAAGCAGTCAATAATCCACTAGAAAATGTAGTTGGGATACAAGAACATCAATAGACCCTCCAAGCCTAATCTACCCAATGTACCTAAGCACTCCAAGCTTCTTGCTCCAACGAGGTTACGCCGAACCTTTGTCTTTTCTAGCTTACCAGATTCTACTATAGCCCATAGCATCAACAATAACCATTGGTCCCTTCCTAACTGCTTCCCAAAGCACCAAAAAGCCTTCTCATAGATGTGGGTATGGTGAGAAAATGATTTGGCAAAGAACCTCTCAAAGATGTAACAATTGAGAGGGTGAGAGTAGAGGAATTTAAAGAGTCTCTATGTAAAGATTGTGGATGAGTCAATCTTGTTTTTCTCTAGGGTTTCTCTCTCAAAATTCTCTCTGGAAGCTCTCTTCATTTCGTGGGTATAAGGGGTATTTATACTAGGGTGAGAAAGGAATGCAAAGAGTTAGTTTTTCCAAAACAAAGCTGGATGGTGACTTGGCCTCGCGACTTGACTGAGTCACGAGTTCAAGCCGCAAGCTAACTGAATGGCCAGTCTGGACATTTTGTCCTGTAGTGCTACAGTTGGCATGACGGTTCAGCTTCTCTACATGCTTCACTCGTGTGCATCTTCTGGCGGCTTGCTAGTCGCGAGCCACCCGCGAGATCCAGTTGCGAGTCCTTACTTCACTGCACATTCTTGAGTATTTCTTCACATTCTCTCACACAATACCCTTACATGATTTTCACCTAAATACAGGGTTTTTAAATGCTGAACTACAAGTAAATTTGGCATGGAATAAAGCCGAAATGATGGTTGATTAAATTCAACCTTACAACTGAACACAAAAAAAAAAAAAAAAAAAAACATGTTAAACAAGTGATAGAATCATTTGGAGCCCTTTTCCTTCCACACATTGGAAGAACCTTTTGTTAGGATTAGTGCCCTTAAATCTTATTGTATGATGCTATGTACGTTATTATATATGACATTATGTATGACTTAATGTTGTGATTAATAAAGTTGTTTTATTATCATCCAAAATAATGATAACATGAATATTTGGACATTATCATATAGTCCATGAGATGCATAGTATGTGATTTATGTGAAAAGTCACAGAAGATATAAATCACAAGTTCTTTGTAAATTCAGAATTATAGTTCGTAGTCGGTGATGAAATTGGGCATTTCTTCTGTGAGGACTATAACATATCGACTAAGATGATTTGTCTTGATCATGGAAGTGGAGACTTCTAGTTGATATGTTTTAAGAGTTAAGTTAAGAGTTAAGTCATATTGAACTGGACCACTGTAAGATTTATTATTCTCCTAACGACTGTCAAATGAATAATAAATCTCACAATTTCTATTTATATGAATTTTTAATCTTGAAAGAATAATGGACCTAATCATGGAGTGTAGGTTGCTTTGATATATCAGAAGTGAGATCTAAAGTAATGGTCAAAACCTCAGTATGTTGGGCAGGCATAATTGGTGTTGATGGAATATATATTCTCGAGATGAAATTCATAATCTCTTAATAGAGATATAAAATATTCCCTTAAAATAAGTTTAATGGGTTCAGTTATTCAGAGAGTTAGGCTTAACCACTTTGGTAAGAAATTACTAAAGTATATATTTATGAAATTAGATTTCATAAATATATGATGAATAACTTTAAAGGATTAAACCGGGTACTCAAGAATTAAGATGTAGTAATCTTCAAAGTGGCAGTCTATATTTATGATTTTGTATTACTACGAATATTTTATGAAGGGGTTGCATGTATAGTAAAGTCTTGGGATATAATTTAGTAATAAGGCCTAGAGTGCAATTATAGTTATATAGTGGTATTAAATATAATTAATGGTAACTTTGGACTTGTCAACAGTTGACAGAAAAGCCCAAGGCCTATTGGAGCTAGTGTCTTATTGGTCCTTTTTGGTCCCACTCCAAGCCACACACTAAAGCCCAAATGGAAAGGCCAATAGGCTAGCTCAATTAGATAATCAGTTAGTTTTAAAGCGAGAAACATACAGAATTTTTTATTAGAAAAAAAGAGACATCATTTGTGAAATGGTGTGTATATGTGAGTGAAACCGCTCAATTATTCTCCCTTGGAAACTGATTGAAAGACCACACTTTTTGGGCGTAAAGTGGAATGGGAGTGAAGATTAAAAGTGTTCCCAAGTACATAGAAGAGGTTTTTCCTCTTTGGACTGGACTTTTATGTGATTCAGAAATACTTCTAAACCTTACTTTTAATAGGGAAAAAACTTGAGAACAACCTGGTAAAAAATAAAAATATATCTTCAACTCTACTTAAAATGCCTACAAAATAGGACACCCTCTTACTAATCCAAGTCTTCAAAAAAAAAAAATTTATTCAATTTTTTTTTTAAAAAAAGGAAAATTATGACACTAGACCAAAAATAAATAAATAAATAAATAAAGCCTCATCGCATGCGCAATGCGAGTCTGAAGAGGCTAGTGTGTGTGTGTGTATATATATATCATGAATCATGAAATCCTTTATTAAAATCTTGTCGTGTCATATTTTCTTGAAATGGTATAAATAAAAATCATTCTATTAATGACTATCATAAACTGAAATTAAATTTAATAATTTTACAAAATTGTAGAATATTTAACGATACAAATAACATCATAATAAATGCAAATTATCAACTACTATAATGTTCTAATTTCATATTTAGAAAAAAGAATAAAATAAAAATGGGAGATAATCATTACTTTAATTTCAGTTGATTTCACAATAGTGTACAAAAAAAAAAAAATTTCATGTCTTATAATTTTGCACATTATTATTCTAGTATAAATTTTATGATTAAGTACACGTTGACATTTTATTCTGTATTTAAACCTCCATTAACATATTCTCATATTATATTTTCTTTAAAAGATAGAATAGATAATTTTATATACATACACAACTATAAGAAATATTATTATATTAATAAATGTCATAATTATTAAATTTAATATTTGGACAAAACATAAAGGAGAGAATCCGATCTTACAATACTTTACGGCACATTTCGTTAGTTGAAAAAATTTGACCAAACAAAATTTATTCTTGCCATGTATTCACGTAATGTCTCTATATATTTAATTGTATAGTTGTTCAGTACCAAATTGCACCTTGTCTCACTTCTCTTTCTTTGGCAAAATTCAACAAGAAACCTAAATCATGAGAACTCTCTCTACCTATATCCTTTGTTTGCTTGTTCTCTGCCTTACTGTTGGTGCACACTTTATACAAAACTTCGTGCTCTACAACTTTGTTAGTTTATATAAGTCAGATATTTCCTGTTATTTAAAGATCGACCATCATACTCTTTACCTTTATTAATTTTATAGGACCATTGTATATCTTTACGATTTCTCATCTTTTGTTCCTCTGATAGTTGTGGCTATAAGAAAACTATAGCATCTTATAAATATTTAAGAGTATTGTTTTAATCAAGGAAAAAAAACTTATTTAAGTTTCTTTTTTTTTTCATATACATTTTTTAATTTTCATTCTTTTTTTATCCCAACCATCATTTTGCTATCATTTTTTTTCATATATATCTTTTAATTTGCTATCATTCCTGTTTGATTATAAGAATTATATTCTAATTAAATTATATTCAATCATGATTATAGGTAGCAAGCCCATGGTGGTGGATGCTAAAATGTGCCTAGTGGACCGGTTTGTCTTTAGTCCTGGATCGGATTGCTTGCCAAGAGATTGCAACGCAGATTGTATAACAAAGCACCCCAGATCTACTGGACTATGCAATGCTTCAATATATTGCACTTGTTACAAGCCTTGCTAATCCGTTTCTATATATTTAGCGGAGAGTGCTAAATATAGGTTATATGTTACTAATAAATTCAAAAAATGAACATGTTTGATAAAATAAATAGAAAATATGATAGGAATGGTAATTTTATTACTGAGAATAAAATATTTTAGGATTTGTGCCCTAAAATCCTATTGTTTGACATTATCTATTGAATAATAATTTTTATTTTATTTTTGAAACTATTGTGAAATGAATATTTGGACATTATTTTATAGTTCATGAGATGCATAGTATGTGATTTAGGAAATAGAGATATGAAACTAAAAAAATACAAGTTGTAAAAATACAAGTGTGTGAAGAACCCTAATTCACAATCCGACATTTCCTTAGTAAAAACTTTTTTTTTTTTTTTTTTTGAGAAGGTCCCTTGTAAAGACTAGTTGTAAAAAGTTAAAATGTTGATCCAAAATCCCATCTTATAAATTAAAATGTATTGGACCTTGATCCAAGCCCAATTCCTTTTAGGACCACGTATTTTTGCCCTATACAGTTACTATATGAATAAATGTCATAATTATTGGATATAATATTTGGACAAAACTTTTTTCTTTTTTGAGAAAGCCCTATC